>JAGDQP010035524.1:0-19542 GCA_022664845.1 Lepisma saccharinum
TGGAAAGTGTTTACATCTAACGTTATTTCTAATAGTGTTTGAAGTAATAATACGATTACCGATATATCTTAAAATATGTTGGGTTTATAACTAATGCTTATACTATTAGACTTACGAATATTCAAAATTGTATTACATCATACGTATACTATCCCAGGTACACGGAATAGCATGACAACCTTCTGTCAGGAGTATATAAAGGGTTTTATTAAAGGTCAAAAGGTCACATCCTTTTCACTTGGGATCTTGTAGACTTCCATAGCAATAATCATATCTAATACTTTAATTGGTATACTTACTATTCATACGTCATTTTGTTCTTATTACAATAGGCTTTCTAAAGCTACCTCTTGCTTGCAGCTGCGAAAATAAATGCATTTTGGGGGCAATCGTGAAAATTCCTTTTTATCGCCATTCGGACACTTGAGGTCCTATTTCTGAAACTCATGATAACATTGAATATCACAAAGCATACGTTTGTGCATACCAAACAAACCCTTGAAGTTTCGTAACAATATAATGTATGCACCAGTAAGGAAAATGGATAAACGAAATTTTAGGCAATTGTTTTGTTGCAGGAAAGAAATTGAATTTGATTTATGCCCTTTAGTTATCTAAAACTAAGGTCGAGCAGGAAGCATTTTTTTTAAAATAAAATACCTATGACTAGTATTGTAACTGTCACACGCTTAAGATTCATACGTTATTTGGTTGATATTTAAGTATGATTTCCAATTATTGTACTACTTGCATGCAATGATCGCGTATTAAAATGGGAGAAATACGGACAGATATATTAAATGGTCATGCTTTCACTGAACAAATACGTGAAGGTGCATACATACAAAACGGATCTATGCAGATTTAAAATGATCTACACTATAATAATGTGCACCTATAATATACCCACTCATTTTGTCTGATGATGCCTACTACATTATAATTAAGATAAAAGACAGTAATACTGACATTAAAAAAATCATTTATACATTATCAATATCATGCCTAATATAAATGAGTAAGTATGGTTGCAATTGGACCAGTTCTGACAATATTTATCTCGGTGTCATCGCTTTGAGTTTGTCTGCTTGAAAGAGCAGATTCCTCTTCCTTATGTAATAACGAATGTTCCATCAATTGAATGCCGCAGTAACTTTTGTTTTGTGGGAATAAGTAAATAGTATGACTGACAAGGGATAGTCAGGGCATAATTGGAGAGCTCCTTGACTGATTTGCCAATTTGCAGTGGCATAGCGTTATAGTGACAACGTTAAACTTCATCAAACCTATGGCAACTCCTTTATTTGTCTAGCGATGCTTAAAATAGTGACCCCTATCTGTAGAGAATACAAGAACTATCTTAAGGCGTTACCACAATTATAATGAAGAGTACCCTGATTTCAGTGATTAGCTTAGCTAGAAAGTGGCCAAATATTTAAATATAAAGACATAACAATGCGCTGATTTATTTCTTGCGCTAGAGCTAAAAATGGATAAGACATGAAAGCATTTTCGCAGCTCTACTTCTCTGTTCTGGTGCTGGTCTGAAAGACAGAGAGTGATTTGTAAATATTACCGCTTTTCTGCTATCATTTTTTGTGCAAAAATTTTGGGATACTTTCGTAGCAAAGACGACACCAAGTTTCCGCTATAATATTTATTTACAAAATTAGGGATATGATATTACAACAATGAAGAGCTAGGCTTGTTCGTCGGACATCACACGTCTAGACAGAGTTCTAAATTATGTTGCATTTGCATTGACTGAAATCCCTATCTTTACTTAGTCAATGACTTTCTTAAGTCGCAAGTTCGAATCTTTACAAAATGTCCGGAAATATGGCATTATTACAACTGTTCCATTAAACAAGGACTTGGGATGCATTAATACAAGTCCAAAGGCAATTGCAAATAATGTACCAAATATGATTGAAGATGAACACGCATTTCTAAATGGAAAGAGTCTTGTGTAAATAGCATTCTCTAGGTGAAAAATCAATATTGAATTAGGCGGGGACGATATGATATGATATTCAAAGCTTGGAAGTTATGGCCATAATGACAAAGCTCCTTCTGATTTTCATGTCGTCTATCACTGACGTGGTATAAAATGTGACTTTGATTATTTCGTGTTAATTCATTTGTTGCTTTTATGATATTATCCTTTGTTTACTTTCGATAAATGTAGAATATATCGGTCGGGGTGGACTACACATTTCTAGGTAATTATAGCTTTACAGGAAATCCAACTGGATCTGTGTATTTCTGATTTTCTGCAATTCGTAATTTCTTAAATACGATGATATATTCAATGTCACCTTTAGCGAGAATTGACATCGTCTAAGTTGGAACATGTTTCCTGTTGTTTCCAATTATTTTATTGCCGTTTTTGCTGTGTATACTCTTATTTTTTTAGTATATTTGGTACCTGAACCAGAATGTGCACGATATGCCTTAACCATTTATTTGCTACATAAAAGTTCTGAGATTATTTTTAGGTAGAGAAAATAAATATTTTCAAGGACTTCTTCGTTTGTACGTTACAGGTTATTAAGTATGCGCTACAGCTTCTTAAAGAGAATTCCGACTAGTTGTTTTGCAACATAAATATTTTCCATACATAGTCATAGTTATGGAATTACACTACTTTAGACATCTTCTTCAATAAGCAACTTTACTCTGAAACGTCCTGAAAGTTACATGTAAATTCAGTGTTTATACTTCCCCTGAATTACCTTATATCACACTACCCTCTCGGCTATTCGTATACACGCTATGAACTCAAGGAAATGATTTTCATATTCATTTTTATCCAATAATAAGAACTTCCAAACAAAAATATTAAAATAATAATACATTTCAAACTATCGCAATAAGCTTAGAAAATTGTGAATTCCGCATTTATTTGAAATATACAGAAAATTAGCATGTGCGTGTATGTAAACATATATTATCCGGAAAGCAAGAATTGGACTTTAAAATTTAGAATATATTTATATATATATGTAATGATTTTAAATATTGTCACGTGGCACTGTGACGTCACGAAATCAAAAGTATATAAGTATTGTATCCCGGTGAATATGTCACTTTTTCCTCCGACCCGAGCAGACCTCTGGATACATCTACGGAGGGGGCCAGAGTAACACATATGTTAAAGATATATTTTGGCATTTTTATTTTATATTCATATTCTAATTACCTATCGTTTCATTTTTATGCTTTATTCCAACATGTTTTACTCATCTTTATTGCTAACTATCTTTTGAAACCTTGTTCTCCAACTGCAGAACGCCTTCAGACAGGCTGGCTATCGTACCCATTCACCTTGTCCTTTTGGTTGCACGCCTTCAGGCAGGCGGGCAATCATTACTACTGGTGGTCACTGGTTTACAACCTTTCTCTAGTTGCGGTACGCCATCAGGCATCCGGACCAAGGCTTTTAACTCATCCTAAGGCAACTGAACGCGTTCAGCCAGGTGTAGGTTCGTCCTTGCTTCTTCACGCCTTCAGCCAGGCGGGAAGGGGTACTTCTTGGTGTACTGTACGCCTTCAGGTAGGCGGGCGTATACTACTTTGCCAGGATCTCGAGTGCTTTCAACCCATCCTAACAATGGTTGCACGCCTTCAGACAGGCGGTCGGTCGTTTGCCTTGCTTTTGTACGCCTTCAGACAGGCCGACAAGAGAACTTATCCATCCTTGGTATATTACACGCCTTCAGGTAGTCGGGCGTATACTACTCATCCACTCTTGTGAAGTTTCCTTTCCGTATGCCTTCATGTACTACTAATTAAGATTTGCATTTCAGCATAGTGTTAAAGTTCGGTGATCCCACACCCAGGAAGCCGTGGCTCAATATTGGCAGCATATACTGACAGGCATCCATTTAGATCACTTCCAGGTCCTTTACAACTCAAATCACAATAATAGGTTAGCAGCAAAAAATATATATTAAATAATAAATGTATGCATGGCTACTACCGTCATTAACACATTTACGGCTCATATTTCATGTTGTATGTACTATAAAAGATTTGTCAATGTCACCCACCATTCGCATAGGTTGTACAATTTTGTACAACTCCCATATTGCCCAAATAATATCACAAAATATGATGCTAAAATAATAGTGAAGAAAGTGAGACTCTTCGCTAAAATAGTTATCAATTTGATAAGGGTTGTCCCATAAAGTTTTGAATATATTTTGGGGATTAAGAACAGAAGATTAGTTACTGAAAAGGAGATAGTGTGTTGTTAAATATTAATATTAAAACTTGGTAATGCAGAAAAAGAAACATTGCAATAAATATGTTGTGGAAAGTAACAGAACATTTTGTTTGATATGCACATTAATTTTTGCACTGTCAGTTAATCTACTAAGAGCTGCCTTGAACTCACCATTTTATTTTTATCTTATTGTACAACATTACGAAGCACGTGTTTTACAAATGTCCGACAGCGCTCAATCGAACGCAGTTCAATGGCGCTACGCATTTGAATTGATTGTTAACAAATTCCACCTATTTTTTTTTTTTTTGGAAACCAATTTGTTTCCAATTTAGAGAAATGTGTTGCTCGTAAGTCAGGTAAATCTTGCTATTTCCTTAGGAAAGGAAAGTTACATTTCTGTAAACACTCTGTAGCATACACATGAAATTTATGATGGCCTCGGAGAAAAAATGGGCGCTTTGACAAATTGCTTACTACAACATTGCTGTAGAAATTTTAATCGAGATAGAATTGTTAGCATGTGTAATATCACCTTTATTCGTAGTGCTAACATATATATATATATATAATCGTTGTTATGAGCATACATTTTACATCTAACAAGAATACGTGATATACTTCTTTTAGTACGCGAACATTTTGACCGCTAAGATAGGAAAGAAAGAGAACCTTACACTTTGATAGAAAATGAGATGAAACATCAAGACGGACATCGAAAAGAACTATATACTAATTTAACAGAACCTAAAGCACAAGTGAAAAAAGCGATACGTGAAGACGAAGAGCAACAAAAGACTAAATGTTAGACAAGAAAGTACTTAAACTCATGAATAATATGCCATCAATATTGGAAAGAGATTTGACCAAAAAAGTTGAATCAACCAAAAATACCAATGAGAGAATCAAAAATGAAATAACAAAAAAAAATTATGGAAGACCGAAAAAAAAATTTAAATAGCAAACTACTGCCATAACAAGATCGAAACAGTTTTGTTGTCGGTTGATTGACCAAATTAACCACTACTTTGTAATGGAGAAAACAATCGTTGTATACAAATGAATTTGCCACACTTCCAGTAATCCATTATCTTAGCACCACGGGAAAAAGTGACATTCCCCATGCTAAAAATTCAATTTTGATTGAAAACTTCTACAGCATTGTTATAGTAACCAATTTGCCAATGTGGCACTCAAAGCGCCCATTCTTTCTCCGTGGTCAAGATTGGCCTGTTCCATTTCTCCAAATTAGCACCTTTTTTAAGAAAACAAATCAAGTGCAATTAGTTGACAAGCAACCTAATCCCCTAACACAACTGAACTACGTTCTCTTGAGTGCTATCAGACACTTGTTAAACACGTACTTCGTAATGGTGGAAAATGTGTGGAAAAGAAAATTATGGGTTCAAGGCAGGAAAATACTTGAGCAAGGACATATCAAACAAAACGTTCTGTTATTTTACAAAACATACTTATGGCAATGTTTCTTTTTCTGCATTACCAAATGCTAATATTAATATATAACAACTTACTATCATCTTTCCTTTCAACAATCGTCTGTTCCTCATCCCCAAAATATGTTCAAAGTTTATGAGACAGGCTTAATCATAATTTATAACATTTTCATCAAGGAGTTTTACGCCTTCTTCACAATTATTTTGGCAACAAAATTTGCGATATTATTTCGTCAAAAGCGAGTTGCACCAAATGGTAAAATCTATGAGAGTGGTGACATTGACAAATCTGTTATTTTACAAACAACATCAGGTATGAGCCGTAACTGTGTTAATTACCGTTATAGCTATGATTACATTTATCATTTAAATTATCCTTTCTTGCTGCAAAACAATTAGTGTGATTTGAGTAAAGATGCTTGTTGGGGAATATGGCTAAAATAGTGAAATTCCATAACTATAGCCATAGATGAAAACATTTGCGGTGCGAAAGGACTAGTCGGAATTCTCTTTAAAGAGCTGTAGTGAATATTTATTAACATGTTACGTGCAAACGAAGATTTCCTTGAAAATTAAGATATTTCTTTTATCTTCCTAAAAATAATCTCCAACTGCAAAATGCCTTGTTTATCTTACAAAAATCATGACGTAGTAATTGGGCTTGAAATAAACAACACGTGTAATCACTAATTCTCTGAAGATAACACAATAGTTAACGTCAAGTTGAAATTTACAGAAGAAACCACGTCAATCAGAAAGTGCTTAAATGCTATTCATATTTCTTGTCTTGTTATGTCAGTGGGTGAATGGAAGGCGAACCACGAAATTCGCAGCTATAGCAGTAAGGTCAGATCTATTTCAATTTGATTTTTAGACTTAGAATATTTAGAATAATGTTTTCTACAATCCCCCATACCGAGACTGATATGGAGCAATAATATTAGTTTGCTTAAATTAATTTAGAATATCTTCAGCAATTATCTTTCATTTGTACTTGGGATTAAAAATATTACTAGTCATTTTTTGAGAAGGAAATAGTAGAAGTAATTACTTTAAATGTATTAACCACACAGGAAGGAATAGAGTGAATTTCTGGTACGAAATTATTGTAACGGTAAATGTATTTCTGGTCACATGTCATAGGGATATAACGGCCTGCTAGTTAAGAAAAAACGAAATTGAACTTCTTTCTATGAGATTTCTGAATTGTAAGATTACTTTAGCTATGAGCGATGATATGATTACTCTTGTTTTAATATGCTTCCCTCACTCGCTATCTCTGTTAAATTTATCATCATTATTTTATTCTGTGTTAGTAATTTAAGTTATAGCTTGAGAGATTGAGTATTCTTCAATTTGGATATTGTGAATTAGTTATTAATGAGAACCTTATTATTTGTATGTAAAGAAACGAAAGATCACTATTGCAACTCTCCCTTTACAAATTCCCTTAAATGGAAAGAGAGTATCTCCTCACTAGGTTCGCTCAAATTTATATGTGTGAAATTGATTGATAGCTTCGCCTAACGAAGCTCGCTCTACTTTATATTTGCGGAATGTTCATTGTCAAGACAATGCCAAAGTTCACAAGAGAGTTTTGTTATTTTATTCTTTATTTATTTGTTATTGTTTATTTGTATTTGTTAAATACTTTTTTTTCTCGAACTCCATTCAGAATTGGATCGATTCTGAAATAATATCATTCTGGAGCCAACCAACATTTCGTGATTTCAAAAATTATGTTGTTACATCAACAATATGTTCTCACTTCCCTTAGAAGTTGCTAAAATAGCTTTGCAATCAATACCACAAAATGCTGTTGAGTAGCATGATTTCATCATATATGCGATTCATTCTACAGACAGAAATGACATTCGTTTCCTTTGTCTCATAGACTTTCTTACAAACACGGTTTATGAACCATAGGCCGTTAACATTCCATAGTAAGGAAAATAGGTACGGATTTTGAATAAGTTAGGAGAGGGGAAAAATATAGAAGAAATAAACTGAATATTCTGAAATAGATCATTTAATTTATCTGCTACATTATTGTTATATTTATTATTATCAACAGTTCATTTTATTTTTTTTAATTACCACTCAAAACTAATTTACAACAATGGTCTTGTAAGCAATTTCGTATATTTAGTAATTTCTTTATGCACTAAGGTGTTGCTTGTCGCATTGTGTGTGTGTGTGTGTGTTACATGCAGAAAAATGGGAGTTTAGCTATTCAACACGACCATATTTTTAATGTACAATTGCGCTCCCAATATGGCCCCTCTGTGCATAAAGAATACAACGTATGGGAAAAAAGCTAAATACATGAATTTCAAAACAATAGAGATTACACCCACATTTCAATGCTACTAAGCATGCAAAGAATATTATTTTGTTTTTACTTACCAATATCCACTATAGTTTTGGTTCACTAAGCACTAGCCTATTACTTCCTTCCACTGTGATATCTCAGACTGGACTGAGGAATGTGGTTATTAGGCAGAGCATGTGTTATGTTTCTGGAAACTTCTCGGGGAAAGAGAGAGAGAGCGAAGGATTTGTTAGTGCCTGCTATATTCGCTGCCTATTCATAATACCTTTAGCCTCAGTTCTGTGTGGGGTGAAAAATGTCTGTAATCAAGGTTAGCTCGTAGCAACGTGCAATCTGTAGTATATAAACTGTTGTAATCTCTGCTATGGTGGGTTATTCGTAGCCTCTGCAGTGGTGCAAAAAGAGCTTCTTACCCTTTTATGCTATCACACACTGGTGTCCTACGTTAGACGTAATTTCTGCTATGTTAAAAAGGGCCTGGAAAGGATTCGTAGCTTGTTGTATTTGCATATATGTGTGTATGTGTATAATCTCTGCTATATTAAATAGAGGTTGAAAAAGAGCTTCGTGCCCTATCGTCCATTTGTGGGCTATTCGTAGCCTCTGTAATGGTTGATAAGATAAGATAAAATTAATTGTTTGGGTGGTAACAGCACTATGGCTTACGCCCTTCCCGATACGGGAGAAGCCCCTTATCTTTGTCATGTCTAAACATAGTTGTTAACTAAAATAATAAAAGCATGTAAAACCTGAAGATGAGAAATGTCTTCAGAATTGGAAAGATTAGTGGTAAAAACTAAAGATGTATAGAGGCTTTTCCATAAAAACGTGAACGCTGTAAATGGGCCTTCACAAAATAAAACAATTATTATACATAAAACGTAACAGCTAAGCCACATAATCATCTCAAAGAGACGGAGATAGACCTATTTCACAAACATACCTAAAAGCTCTCGGCAACATACCTGGTTCATCCACTAGCATTGACGCAATGTCGTTGGGGATGTTACAACGTTGTCTGCAATCATTATATCCTGGTCAATTCAAAACGACGTGACGAATACTTAAAACATTGTGGTGGGTCCATCGAATACAATTATTACAATGTGGTGGGTCGAATCTACGCAACAGATATCCGTGTGTCAGGTGACTGTGCCCTATACGCATTCTACATAAAAGTACTTCTTCACGCCTACTATCTCTGGAAGATGATTTCCAATGAGCAACACTTACCTTAATTTATTTCAATTTATTAAGAGCAACGTCAGCCCATCGACGCTGCCATTCTTTCCGTGTAACATGTCTATAATTTATCAACATGTCCCAAAATGGGACATGCAGAATATCAATGTTGGCTTCGAAAGAGGCCTCCTGAGCTGCTTCGTGTTCCAACTCATTACATGGATACCAACATATCTTGGTATCCACGAAAAGACAACCTCACCACCGGCAGAGCAGATGGCGTGTGATTACATAAAATATCTTGCACTAGCGAATGTTTAGAACACTTATTGTCGAGGCTTTGAACAACGCTGAGTGAATCTGTACAAACAAGGATGCATTGACACCACGAACCAGATTAAAATCCAAATAATTCAAAAGGGCATTTAATTCAGCAGTAAAAATACTAGGTTTGGAATTAATACAAAATTGGTGGGTTTCCCCATTTATTACAAACACACATCCAACAGATTGTTCTGATTTAGACCCATCGGTAAAAACAGAGAGAAAAATCGGGTACTGTAAACGCTGCTGCAACTCAATCATAGATGTTTCCAATTTCTTTAATGTTGACAAGGAGATATCAGGCCGCGAGCGAACAAGTATCCGCGGAGGACGGAGACTAAAACGAACACGGCAGGCAGTTGGACGATCTGCATCCATATCCACACACAACTCAGATGATCGAATGCCAAGTGGTCGAGTAGCGTGACCACGACGTTTATAAAATCCTCGCTGTACTGGGTTGATTACGATATTATGTGCTGGATGTCCAACTAAAAATTATATCTTGAAAAAGTAACTCAGCACATGGTATATCCGGTGAATCTCGAGCGGAGGTTCGGCGGCATCGACGCATAGGCTAGTGACAGGCCTCGTGCGATACGCGTCAGTGGAGAGTGGAGTTCCAGCATGATGAACACTATCTAGCGTATGTAAGGTTTAAAATCGTGCAGAGGAATAAACGTGACAACCATAATTAAGTTTGGATAAAATTAGTGCGCAACAAGGTTGTACGATCATTACTCCAAGCAGGATGACTTAAAGCACGTCACAAATTCAGAGCTCTTGTACAGGACATTTTAATTTGGCGAAGGTGACTACGCCAATTAACCTTCGTGTCAAATAATAGACCAAGGTATCGTACCTCACGAACGAACTGGAGTTGTCTGTCTCCAAGGAAGAGATCTGAGTCAACAAATAATTTCTTTTACGGCAATAGTGTACACAGACTGCCTTTGTAGAAAAATGAAAGCCAGTCTGGTATGACAAGTCAACAAGACGGTTAAGCGTCAACTGGATCTGCCGGGTTGCGAGGTTGATATTCGTAGATTTACAGACAATCGTCAAGTCGTCAACATATAAAAGACCATGCACAGCAGGGCGAATACAATCCATAACACTATTCACTGCAATAGCTCAGCACAGTCCCTTGAGGTACGCCATTCCCCTGTAAATAACACTCTGAGAAACGATCACCAACACGGACGTGAAAACAGCGATCGGTAAGAAAATTTGATATAAAATAGGCCATGTGGACCGTAATAAACCAGTAATGAAGCTGGCGTAATATGCCATATCTCCAGGTGGTATCATAGGCTTTCTCTAAATCGAAGAACACACTAAGAACATGTTCATTCCGGAGGAATGCGTTTTGAACAATAACTCTAACCTGACAAGATGGTTCATAGTTGATCGATATTGACGGAACCTACACTGACCATTAGAAAGCCAGTTGTTATGTTCCAAGTACCACATTAGGAGTCGGTTAATCGTTCTCTCAAATAGTTTGCATACCCAGCTAGTGAGAGCAATGGGCCGGTTACTTGTAGGGTTTAGTTTATCTTTTGGCAGGTTTCAGAATGGGAATTACAATAGCTTCTCGTCAACTAGCCGGGAGGCTATCAGTTCTCCAGATCTGATTATAGAGATTTAGGAAGAAGACCTCTTCTTGGGAGGGAAGGTGGCGCAGCATTTCGTAGTGATAATCATCCAGTCCAGGGGACGTGTTTCTAACATCCCGCAAGGCTGTTTCAAGTTCCCACTCTGTGAAAGAGACATTATATGCTTCGGAATAATGAGAGTGGAAGCGACGAGGTATCATCTCCTCCTGTCGTTTAACGTTTACGAAATTAGCACTATAGTGCTGAGGGCTGGATATTGCTTTGAAGACTGCTCCAAGAAGATCAGTCATCTGAGTCAGTATACATTACATTGTTCTGCTTCAGAGGCAGTCAATTGCTCGGAGCGGCAGTTGCCTTGCAAACGTCTGACCCGATCCCACAGGTCTTCGATTGGAGTTTGTGAAATAATGGAATATACGTATTCACGAAAAGATGTACGCCGGGTTTGTTTCTTGAGACTTCGAATATAAGCTTGTGACTGTCGAACTGCATTTAAATTTGATCCTGTAGTATATCGATTGAATACCCATAGAGCGCGACTGAACCGTCGCCCTGCTAGTTCCAGCTCATCGTTCCTCCAGGGAACAGATTGCCGACGTGGTGTTCGGCCAGACTGTGGGATGGAATATCTGGTAGCTCGCAAAATTTCAAGGTTTAGGTACTCCACTGAATCATTCAGGGACAAATCTCCTTGATCAATTAGCTGGACACGAGTTTCATGTCTATTTCAGTCAACTCGCTTCAAATGCCTATCGGTAACTTTCGTGGTGCTTGAGAAATGTTTAAAAAGTTTAAAACTATTAGGAACTGGTTACTACCACATAGATCGTCATGGCATGCCAACATGGGTTCAAGAACTGCACTGCAGGAAGACAGGTATGTCGCAGAGTACGTGCCACTTGTCAAACTAAAATGCGTGTTATCACAAGTTTTTAATTAATTAATAAGTTTGAAGCATCAATAAAAGACTCGGCTATTCCACCGTGAACATCTGTACGAACACTACCAAATAACGTTATATGAATTAAAATCTCCAACTGAAATAATAGGTTATGGTAACTGCTGCAAAATATTCTAGAGCTCAAGGAGTGTAAAATCTTGACTCCTTGCCATGTACAAATTCAGGATTGTAACATGCTGTTCAAGGTGAATGCGAACAGCAACCGCCTGTAGGTTCGTAGCAATGTGGATTGGTGTTGAATACAGCTTGTCAACAACACCAAATGCAAAACCACCATATGCGTGACAATCAGTTGGAAAATGTGTGCAATATAGTGTATCGATTTTAAGATCACAGATTCAGTGGTTTAAACAGTGGCCTGACAGCATACTACAACAGGGGAAATGTCTGATAACAAGAGTTGCAGTTTTTCATAGTGGAAATGAAATCCGTTAAGATTCGATTGGACCATAGCCATTGGGATCCTGATCAAGAAAAAAGTGCCTTTTAAGTCTAAGTTTATTAAATTTCCCTCCCTTTCCGACTATTTAAATTCCGAATCCATTGGATCGTCCTCAATCATATCTGATGTGAGGGATGAAGTCGGCTCATTCAGCGCCGGTGGAGCCTGTTGACTGAATTGAATAGCGATAACATTAGTCAGCCGTTTTACCCTCGACATTACTGGAGACGATTGGACTTCGAAATAGTAGAAGCACGGACACTAGGTACAGCTCGTAGAGTCCTAGAAGACTCCCTATTGGCGATTTGTTTAAAAGTATGCCTCGGCGTAGCTTGAGGAGATGTTGAGCCTTGCCGATGTTTAGGAGATTTGTCACCTTGAGGTCTCTCAGTTTGAGTGGATACATCAAGTGTCTGGGTGCTAACCGAGATAGTTTTAACTGGTAGTCGTGCTGCTACAGTAGAGAACGCACCGGATGGAAGGGTGCGTTGAGACTCTCGTATTCGACGTTTTGCATCACCAGTAGATATTTTCTCGAGGACCATTATCTCCCGATTTCCTTTTTTCATCCTTAAATACCGGACAGTCACGCGACCAGGCCGTGTGATCACTCTTGCAGTTAAAACACCGAGGCTTCAGTTACGTGCAAGGATCCGCACCATGGCTGCTGGTACCGAATATTGCACATACAGCAGAGATCGCCTTACACAACGTGCTGGTGTGTCCAGTGTTGACATTTAAAACGGCGAGAGGGCCAGGTATACACGGACATGTAAGCAATAGAAAGCTGCATTCACGTGCTTGGAGAGCTGTGGAGTGGCAAACATCAAAATTAGCGACCCCATAGGTTGGAGTTATCCACTCTTTCTTGTTTTAATACGGCGTACTCTGACTATTCCTTGGCTGGTAAGTACATTCTTAATCTCTTCTCCAGGGACATCTTGCAAGACTCAACACGACATTACGCTCTGACTAAAGTCCATTTGACGTTGTGGTTCAACTTGAACTTCGAATGGTCCTAGGGCTCTTCGAATTTTCAAGAGATTATTTGATTGCTTATTATTGGATGTCTCCAAGAACAAGGTGCCCTTGCGGAGCTTTTTAACATGCGTAAGCTCACTTGCAACGTAATTCAGTTTTTTTATATAACGAAAGGGGATAACTCCTTCAAATCACCTGGATTCTCTGTTTCGTTCTTTACTTTAAGCACAAGATATCGTGTGTTAGTCGGTAGGATACTTGTCTGTTCCTCTACTTCGTTTTTCTCTTCTATGTCACTGGTTAATTCATTAGCTGTGTGCGCCTTCTTGCTTGCATCAGTGACTTTATTTTCAATCTGTCTCTTCTGTCTTTTTCTTTCTTTCTCCGAAGGCGAATTGTTAGGATGTGGTGGAGCCATGATGAATAAAAGCCGTAAATGCCCACACTTCTCCGTCTTCCTTCTGAGGAGCCAACGAGGCTGCCGGGTACTACCCGCATCACCCTTGTCAGCAAGCTGGAAATCGAGGCGAAGTCCAACGACTTGGCGTCGTAATCACTTGCACTCCCGACTGATGAATACTTGGGACAATCATTCCACCCAGTTTTGGTGAGACCAAAGGTCCGAAGAGCTCCCCAATGGCGCACTTCCCAGTCTCAACGAGATAGACCATCTAAGAATCTGCTGCTAAGAACTAGGCGCTATCCAATGAAAATACAAGCATAACACATAATTTGACATTGTGTGGAGCCGTAAGTCGCAGGACAAGATGAGATGAAATAATGAAGCATCTGTGGATGAATTTGAGCTAAAAATGAATGGCACTATTCTCTGCTGTTCCCCCTTTCAAGCAGCATATGCCTTTAGCAGCGGGGCTGATTGCAGCGAGGAAAAATCGGCTGGACGATGGGGTCGCCAATTCCCTACGCCTTCTGTGGCTGATTGCAACCAGCATAAGCCGACTGGACGATGGGGTCGTCAATTCCCTACGCCGTATACGAGCAGCGATGATCTGCTGCTCGGGCTATGTGATGATACATGCATCATGTTGAGGTCCGTAGACCTGCGATGAGGTCACCAATCCCCTACGCCATTACGACCAGCGAAGGTCTGCTGCTCGGACTTTGTGATGGTTTCATCACGTTGCGGTCCGTAGACCTGCGATGGGGTAACCAATCCCCTACGCAAGTGGAAAGTAAAAATTCTCACCAGAGAAGCACTCTTGCCCTGTTGTTGGACTTCCCATAGGCAGCAAAGATGTTCGCAGCTGACAGATGTGATTGCAGCCAGTAAAACTGACTGGTCGATGGGGGCGCCACTTCCCGACGCCTGGCTGCAGTGGTTGAAAAAGGGACTGTAATCGAGGCTACCTCGTAGCAACGTGCACTGTGTGTTCTAATTCCTGTGTAATCTCCGATATAGTAGGTTATTCGTTGTCGCTGGTCTGTGCTGTAATTTCTGTTGGAAGTCGAACCGTACACTCTGTAGTGGTTGAAAAAGAGATTCGAGCGCTGGTATTAAATTCTGCTATAGTAAATTGGAGTCGTAGCCTCTCATAGGGCTAGCTAATCGATGGCATGGTAAATTTTGGGTCTTAGCGTTTTATAAGTTAGCTACACTATAGGCTTCAACGACACATTATACTGTTCGTAACCTTTTATGAATTGTAACTAAAATCTGCTACACAGCGTATCGTACAGCCCTGGGAAATCGACTATCTGCTATCAGCCAGATATGGAAAATTCGTGCAATTTTTCACAAAGTGCCGTCAGATGCCTCCCACCTACTGATAGATTTCTAATTAAAAATTATTTTCCGGGCCACTGAGAGAAGAAAACCACCTGATCTGTGTACCAATGAGTTTGAGGCAAAAAGTCATAGTATGTTTCCATACTACTAGTATTCTTAGCGGTCACCCTGGAATAGCTGTAACAATTAGTTTGCGAGGAAGAAAAGGTTTTGAAGAAAGTCGCTTTCATATATTACTTCTCATAGGTTTAAAAGCGTTCATGCAAAGCCGTCAGGTTTTATGTCCTCCCGGCCGGCGATGTCACCGAAACACACACTTGCGGTAGATGCCCTGAAAGCTTTAATTCCTAGTGGTCGATGTCAATAGAAGTTTGCATAGGTATTCCTTGACACATTTAGCAGTTTAGCGAGACTGTGCCCACTTAGAAGAGTGACAGCAATTTCGGTTACCAAATGTTTGTTTCATTTCTCTGCACCAATTTAGTTTTTTTTTAAGTTTGTTGTATCAAATAATCTCCGAGTGTTCACTAGTAGTCAGCAACAATCAAGCTACTAAAAGCTAAAGAGGTGCATACTATCTGTTACAGACCCTGTGGAAACGCTAGTGAGAAAATTGTGGGTATGAAAAAAAGCTCGTCAGTATGTACTGTAAAAAAACAAAAAACTTGTAGCAAAATTTGAAGCATTGTGAATTGTGCTTAAATAGTCAGGTATCTTCAATTGCCGGATTCTCAAAATATACTATGTTTTTTTGGAAGAGATATTCCGAATACATATAGCACCCCTAATGATACACAACAGTTGGTAAACGATCAAATTTGGTATCCGAAGTATGTAGAAAACGCTAGTCAGTCCTTTGTTAATGCACAGATAATAGCGAAGTGAAATGAAAGGGTTGCTAACCAAGAAGGGATTCAGTATACTAAACACAAAAGAACCCATAACTTTAAAGTCGGAACGAGGTATTGAGATCTATCATCATTTCGTGCGCTGTTAAACAATAGGTTGGAGTTTAATGAAATATAAAAGACTATCAGGTGTTATTGTGATTGGTGTTAGTATACATCATCCGAGCAGAAGTTTAACTCACAAAACGTTTGTTTTTTCTTGAGTTTTGATGTGAACATTGTCAGATTAATGAGACACTTGAACATTGATAATTAAAAAATCTCAATTTTGGAAATAAATTCAGGAGAGGCTTTGAACTCTAATAGAGCCCCACAATTTCGATTTCTTTTGTACAGAGTTAGCATACTTATCTCACCGTTGACATATGTTTGTAAAAAATGTCTTTAAAGATTGTACGTAAGAAGTTATTTCCATGCCAAAATGGAAATTGGGGAAATGCATATGAAATGAGTTGTATTGCGAATGTGTATGCAATTAATAATTAATTTCTATTTTCTCATAGCTATACTGCAGACAGACTCCTCTGTATCATTCTTCTTCTCACATAAGTATTAATTATTATTCATAAGTATTTTATTTAATATTGTATTTGATATTTGTGTATATGATTTCTGTTTATTGAGAAATGAGTATTTTTAAATAATGGCAAAAAAACAGGTTTTACAGAAACAGAGTTCGCTTGTAGGCAAACTTGCTGCTTTGACTCCAGTTGTAGTGAGGGACCTGATGGTTCTTACTTTGTAGATTTTGTGTCGCTTTGTTTCTCGTTCCAGACAACCTGGAGGCGAACACTTCATCTGGAGGGACCCGGACTTAGAACTCCCCGAAAATACAAAACGAGGCGGCTAGAACATCACGGTATTTTATTTGAATATTGTCGTTGATATAAAGTAAGCCTTTACCGCCATCTCCACACAGTTTAACAACATTTTCCACCATAACATGTTCCATTTAAGTATCCGCCGAGCACGATTAAATCTCAGCAATCTAGTGGAAAAAGACTTTAACTCTTAGAGAAATGTAATCGGAAACTTGTAACATTTTGCTCCGAAACGGAACGTGGTCGTTCATTTCTGCAAATTCGTTATACTTTTTAAAAACCCCAGATCATTGAAGAGGGCTACAACTACCGACCCGAGGCGAGATATGAAGAAACCCAGCAAGCAGAAAATCAGAAGGTCACAAGTTGTTCAGTTTTCCTTCTTGCTCTATAAAATTTAAATTGTTGGGCCACTGAATATTGAAATTATTCATTTGTAAACTGTCAAGATCAATACTGCTTCGAAATATGTTTAAATGTCTGGCATAACTCCCACTGCGAAGGGAGACTAAAATTTGTAGCTGATTTGGCAGTCAATTATGTGTGTATTCACTATCAAAGGCAGAATTTAAGTATTCAGGGGATTACGTAAGAAAGCAGCGAATTAATGATAGACGACACACGTTTAGCTATCAACCTTTGGTTGTAAGTGTTGTGTTTTTCTCAGATCTTACTCCGGTTTTATATAGTGGTCTGCTTTTTAATTAGCTTCTATGAAGTATTCAACAGATGTAACCTTTGAATAATAAATGAAGTCTATTCACAAACAAAATTTATCCGTTGTCAAGAAATTGTTTCAGAATCTTTAAAGTGGGTTGGTTTCACGTATCTCGAAACTCAAGGGAATTATCTTCAACAGAAGTACCGGCCAGTTCGTAATAATACAAGCAGAAAGAAGGGGAAACCGTGAATTTTTGTATTATATTTCGTCAAATCTAAGAAATAGTCTTTTATCATTTAATGTACTTATTGCGCCTTTTTTATATTATTGAGTCATACGCTGCCTATCATTTGCAGAAGAATTTCCAGATCCTTAAAGTAAATAATTATTTGTGTGTACTAGCTGTGCTGCACGGTTGTTAGCTCTAATGCAGAAGACTGAATTATCTAGGAGGATTTTAATATGAGTGCTTATCTCGCTTGCAGCACCAAATTTCAGTTATTATACCAAAACTCATCGGGGGTTGATGTATATCCGTTGTTAGGCCATTCACAAGGTAGTACCAGGAGGTTGATATTCTGCTACACAAATCATCGTACTATTGGCATTGGTTAATCCTTGTTTGAAGGACCTTTTTGTAGTTAGAATGACAGCAGCGATGCCACTTGCCTATTGGATAGGGAATGGAAATAGATCTACGGTCAGCATCAACTTGGATCGAACATTGCCAGCAAGGAAGTAATCCACGGTGATATGCTGTTATTGGAAATATTTTTATAGTACGAGGAATACGATATATAAAATGTGGATAACGCTTTCCAAATGAGGCACTGTTAAAATTTATTTTCTGCTGGAAAACCATTGTATGCATAGGGACTTCATTATATTCTTCCCTAATGATGTTTGTAATAATAAGAATGAGATGAAACTTGGCAAAGTATTAGAAAAACCGTGAAAGATATTTTGACTTATTGATTCCGAGCGGGCTTAACCGCTTAGCGGCGTTTTTCTTCTTGGAATTCCACTGCATAGGATGTCCTCTGAATCCTGGATTTTTACTACCAAAACGTGTTCATACGGTTGTGGTATTGTCACTCCCCAATCTCACTGGTGCATGTGTTGCCAAATTTCCCTTGTATTTCGTTTTTAAATTGAATTTCTAGAACAACCTGATGCTAGCTGGTGCCAGTGTTGATTAAGTTATATCTGTACTGTTATATTTCTGAGTGTATGTATTATTGTGTGTGTGTCAGAAGCTCTTGTTATACGACGTGTTGAAATGTTAATTTTAAGAACGTGGTTACAAGGTGCAAATTCTGCTAATGAAAAGACAGTACAAAGTACTTCCAGGCAGGAGCCGCCAAATACAATACCAAGTACTTCCAGACATAAGACACCCAATAGGGAAAAAGAATTTAAATTCTGACAGGATAGGATACAAGAAAAGTTCCATTTAAGGCATAATCCTGACATTTGCCAGGTGTAATAAAATAGAGTAACCATCTCAGTGAATTTGCGATCATTTATTATACTTAACTAACATATTCGATCCACTACTGAATGTGGACTCTCCCCGGAGGGAGGAGACTCGTCTACTGCTCCCACGCTGTCCAGACGGGCTGGAAGAGGAGAGTCGAAGCTCTCCCTGTGAACGCCATTATCTATTATTGATAGCAGCTCCTCAATTGCATCACAGTGTCGGGTGGCACCGTTCCAGACCCACACGCCTTGATAAATAGCCTTGGCAGCGCCGGTTATCGAATCAAGTACCCCTCAATCCTTAGTTAGCAATGCTAACCACTAGCCCAGTCGGCGGTCATACATACACACACACACATATATATATGTATATATATATATATATATATATATATATATATAT
>JAGDQP010035525.1:0-19542 GCA_022664845.1 Lepisma saccharinum
TTTTAGTACGTCTCACTGCATCAAATGTTACCAACAGAATGTGCTTTCTTTTACCTCCCAGCATCATACCTTCTTCTCCCTCCTTCTGCTATGTCGCATTTGTATGCGAATGGTATTCAAATTTTGTTTTCCATAATCATCTCGTTTAAAAACAGTTTTCATCCACCCAATGTTAGTTCAACAAAAAAAATCCAATCTTGTATTCGATGTGTGCGTGTCAAGATATACATACATACATATATGTATATATATATATATATATATATACATACTCTCTCAAAAAGCTTGTTAGCTCGCCATAGGGGGTCCCTCATGAATTATTAAAATACCCTAAACTACCGAACAATTCTACTTGGCATAGTAAGTACGTGTTTAATGCTTTCTTGAAGGCATGAAATGTTTTAATTTCTATTATGGAATTAGGTACAGCATTCCATGACCTGGCAGCGAATATTGAAAATGATGCGCTTGTTTGTTTAAGCTGATGACGTGGAATATCTAAGTTCTTATTTCGGCGTGTCGAGTAAGAATGATAAGCAGATCTATTTATTAGCTTCCTATACAGATATTCGGGACATTCTGTTTTGAAAATTTTAAAAACAACACAGCAATAGTGTAAATACCTTCTTCTTGACATTGTCAGTAAATTGTTGTTATTGAGAACTGGCAGAATATGTTCACATTTTCTTAAGCCAAAAGAGAAGCGGACACAAGAATTTTGAACCTTTTGTATCAACTTAGCTTGGTTTATTGCAAGAAGTGGACCATAGACAGTATCACAATAATCAAATAAAGGTAGTACCAACATTTGTGTGAGAAGAAGTCTTACATCTTGTGATAAGCAGTCTCGAATTTTATAAAGATTTCTTAACACCCCTACGGCTTTGGAACATTGGGTAGACACATGTTTGTTCATGGTTAATTTCGCATCGATTTCTATTCCAAGATTTTTTATGTATTCTGTATACTTAATGTTTGAGTCCATTAACTGTAAGTCTAAATCGTAAGGCGTGATTTTATTGAGTTGATGACAAGTTCCCAGAACAGTGTACGTACATTTTAGCGGGTTAATTACAAGTCCATTATTAACGCACCAGCTACTGATGGATTAACGCACCAGCTATCCATTTATTGGTAATAATCCACAGCTGATCAAAAATACATAGAGAGAACACAGTAGTTGTATATTCACTGTCTTCATATATCTCTACTTATCCCTACTATGGTTCCTCTTCTTTCGTTTGCAGGTACTTCTCTGCGGTTTGATTCCAACCTCGAACCTTGTGATATACATACCGTCCAGTGATTCCGCCAGACCCCCCCTCCACCCACAGTTCTCGACAACACCCTCCAACTTTAATTTTTTTCGGTCAAATATCGATAGAAAGCGTACAAAAACTCCACGTACACACTTCCAATTTTGACTTTACAGCCCCTAAACTGAAAATCTCGGTGGAATCCCTGATCCGGCAGCTTTAACCACAACGCTACGGGGATATCAGTCAAGAAAAGTGCTTTGATTATGCACTTCATCATCTCAGACATGGAATGTAGTAACATAGACAGTATTTTCATTACAGAATGGCTTTGGGCACGGTTTTACATAACACCTGTTATCTTTCTATTACGTAGATTTTTTTCGTGAAAAACAAAATTCATCATGGCATAGTACCAATGCGAGAACTGCTACGGAAACGAAAGTCCGATTTACGTAACGGAATTACTGGCAGTTTTCGTAGATTCAAGATATTAATTAAAACATTATGACTGTATTTTTATCGCCTACAGCTCAATTTTTCTTAGTGCATACTGTAAAAGAAACAGATGTGTATACTACTCGTAATATTTTAGTACAAATATCGGGAAATTGAGATATACATACAGCGGCCCGCCCCGCTTGTCTAGTGGTTAGCGTTGCTGACTACTAATTGAGGGATCTCAGGTTCGATTCCCGGCTCTGCCAATGATTTTTCCAAGGCGTGTGGGTCTGGAACGGTGCCCACCCAGCATCGTGATACATTTGCGGAGCTGCTATGAATAAAAGTGGCGATCACAGTCGAGAGCTTAGGCTCTCTTCTCGCAACCCGTCTGGTCAGCGTGGGAGCAGTAGACCAATCTCGTCGTTCCCGGCAAAGGTCTCATCCAATAGTGGATTGAATATGGCTGTGATTTGCATCGTGTTTTAAAATTACACCAACAAACTTCTGGAGGTTCCTTATATCAAACAAGGTGAACGTCTCTCTGACAAATTTTGGAACTGTGCAAGTGGATACAGATTTTTAAAATGTCTGTTTCAGTTTACACTTTTCCGTATCCCAGCGTGACTAACACTTTCTTGTTTTAAATTTACACCACACGCGGTGTTGATTTCGGTACTAGCCGAGAAAAAACTTATCGCTGCCCCGAGATATGGACATGGGTAGCTGAGTTAGAAATCAAGTGTCTTATCGTCTTGGCTAAATCGCCAGACAGAAAAAAAACACACACACACTAGATTCAAACAATATAGGGATCAAAACAATATTGCTGAACCCCAAACACAAACAAAGTTACTCGCACAACTTATGATCATTCTTTAATCACTTTCCCATTTGTCAATTAAGGACCAGAATTCCCATTCATTGAGAATATGTTCCATTTCTATGAAACCAAGCGATAAAGATGGCGTCAGGCAAACACCTGATGTCTAATCAACACCGTGTATTGTGTTCATTTAACACAAACAAGTGGTAATCACACTCTGAAACCGACAAGTGTTGAATTAACACAGTCTTCCGGAAGCGTGGGAAAATGAACTTTAGAGCTCCATAATTCTAACACCACGAGCAGTAGAGATGATGGGGCATGATACAATCAAAGACTTTAAACCTACTCTATTTGAAAATGCATAATAATTCCGCAATGGGCGCGCAAGGGATTCTCCAAAGGAAGTAGGATATTCCTGAATATTTGCAAACTATGGATTAACGAAAATGTTTCGCGATTTTATACAAATTACGTATCTTCCTAGGATATTTCATCCACAGTTTGCAACACTATATGGTGTGATTTGCATGTGTTGTTATCATTACTAGGTGATGCCAAATGCCCTACAACACGACGCAGTGGCATTTGAAAATGTTATACCGGGTTGGCAACACTGACAACACGGTGACCTCGTATTTTCCCTCTTGATACCCATGTTGATAGAAACCAATTTCCACAGACGAAATTTTCATTCCATGCGTCGCGTTTCTGATTTATTTATTAAATTTCTTCCCATTGTTAGGCGTCGACTATAGGCTCCAAGTTGGAAACGCTGTATCTCCAAAACGAAGCTAAATTGGACCCATGTTTACAGGAACTCTTATTCTTATTTTGGTGTGACAAATGATTTCCCGAGGCCTTTGCGTTTATGACTGGGACACCCTGTATATATTAACCGAATGCCACATAACAAACTTCGTGTGGGCTGCAGCCTTTCTCTGAATAGAAGTCAATAATGATTAAACTTCAATTCTGTTTGAAAGTAAACAGACGGGAAGCAAACATTTCATTTTTTATTTTTTTCGTTCCAGCGCACAAGAAGTCAACAAGAAATCTAATACGTACGATGTACTTGGGCGTGGTTTGTCTAAAGAGAAAAAAAAAGAACTCTTACGTCACAGAACAATGCGCATGCGCACAACTGCTTTGCTTGTTCCGATGTGCTGTAATCTTTCGGAAGCATTTGTCTCAGCTGCGACACTTTCGATCCTAGATTAATCTGACCATGTTTATTCCCGAATTCTGTTGTTGATTTTTTAGGCCTTTTCCAAAAATTTATAGAGCATTGCTAATTAATGATAGACGCACAAAAATATTGCAGATAAATTTTTGGTCCTTAGATTTTTTTACGAATATATCATTTGGTGGTGTAAGACGGAGAGAGTTTGCAACACTGTTGGTTGGAACATGTGCTTTTTCAAGAATCGAATAAAAATTTTACAATAGAAGAATAATACTAACAGATACACAATTTTTTATTGTGGATATTCTTGTTCCTTTTTTAACAATATATATATTTTTTTTCAAATACACCCGACCGCAACCCAAATAACCAACATCCAGTGTTGCCAATAAAGTTGTTTTTCAACTAAATCTAGTCTTTTTGAAAGACCGTTTAGTTGGGAAAAATAGCCATTTAGTTGCTAGTGGGAAATCTAGTCTTTTGAAAATGTTGCTTAGTTGTAATCTAGGTTTTCTTTTTTTTCTTTACAAAAAATACCTTTTGAGAAATAAATTCCAATATTATTTTAAAATACAGCGGTCGATCATCATATAGTTCCACGTACCACTTGAAAAAAGTTTCTTAAACATAGATTTAGAAAAGCAGTTAGATCTTAAAATGCACCTTTTATTTGTTTGAGAGGAAACGGACAGAAATAAGGAAATTTGGTACTAAAGAAGGATAAGAGAAAATTGAAAGGAAAAGATGTCTGAAATTTGTTTGTGGATTAATGAAACAACTTCAACAAAGATTGCCTAATGTCATTGAAACCCTTAGAAAAGTCTCTGTCTTAAGTTTGAAGAGCACTCTTTGTCTTAGGGGCCCTTAATTCCTCTGCTTGAAAAACTCTATTTACATGGAGACTTGAGCACTAAAATGGAATTTCTACGGCGAAAACTTACAGTAGTGTAATGTATATTTAGTCAGCTTTTGTATGAGCTCTTCAAGTATTGTGTTGCTATTGGTGAAAACTCATTTAGAAAATTTATCAGATTTTGCAATGTTGAGACTTTTTTACTTGGTCCAGTAAACAAGTTTTTTAATTAGTTAAACACTGTTAAATATAATAAATGAGGTAGAATGAGTTTACACATGTCGAATTCTATTTCGGAAATTTCTTCTGGCTTACAAAAGAGAAATAAATGCTGTCACCTTCAATTGCCCGTTAACTCCCACTGATGACAACTTGCTAACAATTAAGTTTTAATTGAGTTAACTATGTTTTAAACTATTGATATTATCTTAAATGTCATTTGCACGATAATAATAGAACAAAATAAAGTCTGGTTGTTTAGGGCACGATTCTAGTTGTTTTTGACCAAGATTCTAGTTGATAAATTCTCGGGCTGTTGGCAACGCTGCCGACATCCGACCACAACACACAGTAAGTTCCCTAGGGGCTATTACGTAAAACACGAGTTAGACTCGGGCTCCGGCGTTTTGGAACAAACATACAACCCGAGTCTCACTCGGGCTTAAGATCGAATATTGTCATTTATTCGTTAACCATTTGAATATATGATATTGCTACTTGTACAAATAATGTCCAATTTTCAAGAAACATTTTTTTTTAAAATATAGTGACGTTAGATTATGAGTTACGGTAATCAAGAAAGGGACCTAGAATCGATCATGAATTTCCTAAGTGGAATTATCTCGGCTTTACAATAGAATGAACCGCAGATGTAGAAAGGAAAACAATAATAATTTGTCGGCATAAGATAAGAGAAATAGATGCAAAAAACAACACACATGTTAGCACAAATATCAATTTTATCTTTTATATGTAATGAAGATAAAATTGTTTGCGGAAATTGTATCAACAAGGCCATCTGTTGTTTAAAGTTATTATATATGAACACAACAGAACGTAAGTCCTTGCAATATAAAATAAAGCAAAGCCTGTTGTGCTAGTTGCAGTTTATACTACTGCTAAATGATTCCCCCTCCATCACTCCACACTATTATCTTGGTCAAATATTATGTCATGAGCGATACATGCAAGAGCGTATGATCTCCCCACTTAACATGTGTAATCGACATGCAAAGTCGCGTTGCTTGTGATAAAGGATCTCCAGGAAAGAATAATCACAAAGGATTGTGGCTCTGGAAATAATTGCGTTCGGCTTGTCGGTTTAACAAATATAACATTTGAAGGGTCCGGGGGAAAACAATGGCAACCCTCAATTTTACAAAAGAAAAAAAAATGAGTTGAGTAAAGCTGAAAAACAAAAAATGGTCGCATAGTGGCCATTTTTTTGTTGAAATCCCCATAAGCCAGCATGGGAGAAAAGAATTTTTCAAATGGAATATCTCGGTTTATGCTCAGTGTGGGTTACCATTGTTTCCCCCCGGATCCTTCATTTCAATTTGTATTCAACAATTCAAGGAATGTACAAGGCAGTGATTCCGCCAGCCCCCCCCCCCCCCCAAAACGGGTGTTTTACCCCCGAAACACCAAGAACACGACGCCGAAAACTCCTAACAATAATAAAAACACGTGGGAAAAGTTTTGTATCGCCGGAAAGAGCAAAAGTACCCCGGAGGTGGGAAAATAACTTTGCCTTCGGAAAGGCTATTCTGAAAAAAAAAAAAAAAAAAAACTGACGTTTCACTTACTTTGACATTTCACACAGATAAAAAAGGATTTTTTGTTTGTTTTAAATTTCATTTACAGGCTGAATACTCATAAATTTCACTTGTTATGCAAAAAACAACAGACAAAATTCTGATTGTAACAGTGATTCTGCCAGACTCCCCCTCTGGGAGATGTCGCCACCAATTCTCGAGTCCACTCCCAAATTCAACATTTTTAGGCCAAAAATCGATAAAAACTGTGCAAAACTACTTACACCCTCCCAATTTTGACTTTACACACCCAAACTTATAATCCTGGCAGAATCCCTGAAGTTTAGTATTTAAGAAGAAGAAGAAGAAACAGAAGACTAAAATGAAGAGCAATATTACAAGTTGAAAAATTACCTCCCAAAGTTTGAACCATTATTTCGGGACACCCTGTATATGATATGAATAGTAAACTGCTTTAGCCAGTCAAGTTCGAGAAATGACGCTTCTCGTCGATTAATTTTCCAATGAAATCATAGTTATCAGGATCTTGGCTGAGGTGCCATTCCAGCATTCGCTTCGTGAAACGGGAAAATACTGATAAATCTGTCAGGAGTCAGAACGACCGGCAACAGAATTAGACCATGTGAGCTTTGTGGTGGACAAACACCGTGTGCGTGGGTTTTCTCGGGGTACTCCCGTTTCCTCCCACTTCCTTCATTCCACCAATTCATCCCATCATCATCCATACGGCCTGAGCCATAGTTGCCTAAAGGCCTTAAAATAAATTCAAACAGAATTAGAACCTGCGTGTCTTCAACTGTCGATCATAAATCCGCCTTCGCTGTTTATTAAAAGGAATGACATCTGTTAATTAACAAGAAAGCAAGGACAAACCTTAGAATAATCATAATGGACACGTCCTTCCAAGATAAGACGTCTGGTAACCCTGAACAGAACTGCTTCAGCAGTTTGTGGACGAACCACCTTATGCTGGAATTTCTCCCCCGTTACATTCTTTCTGATAAGACTAATGGTTTGCTTTGAAAAGTAGAATGACGCAATTTTACCTGCTCCAAGAATTTACCGTACTTGGAGAATTGCCCAATGTGTTAGATAAACGTGAAGTGTTTCTTATGAAAAGAGGAAAGTGTTACGGTTTATTAGAATGGCTGTTGAAACTCGGATTCCATTCTTCCTATCATTATCATGAACAGTAGTTCTGATTTGAGCTTTCACATTTTATTTTAGTATTTGTATAGCATTCCTAACTGATGAAATTTCACAATTTTGGTGTTATTGTCCGATCGCAGCGAACTGTATGGACAGTGAGGTGGCACATTAAAAATTACATATTAAGGTATCAAATGTTTGCCCCCCTCTATCTGCTGTGGGTCGACAGCTAATTTGAAAATTACTTTGTCTTACACGTCAGACAAGATTACTGCTTTTGGCACTATAATCTCCTGAAATTTTGAAAAAGGGTCAAAATTTACGGGGTCATAAGGTACAAGAAACAACAACTCAACGGTGTTTTATGTGAACTGACCACCGAAATCAAAAAGTTATTCGTAAGACAAGATTTTAGGAGGCCCTTAGGGCCGTAAGACAAATTTTGGTTTCGGGGGTCCGTGCACACAAAACCACGTTGAGCCTTATGACGTAAATTTGGGCCCTTTTTCGAAATTTCAAACTTGTTCTAAGATCTTCTTAATTCTTGTCTCACGAATCACTTTTTGGTTTCGGGAGTCCGTTCACAAAACCCCGTTGAGTTTTTTTTTTTTTTTTTTCATGTATCTTATAACGTAAATTTTGGCTCGTTTTCAAAATTTCTGGAAATTATACTGGCCAAAAGCCCCCGGACTGGCGTGTAAGACAAAGTAATTTTCAAGTCAGCTGTCGACTCACAACAGATAGAGAGGTCAAAATTTTTATACCTTTTGACATAATTTTTGATGTGTCAGCTGCTTATCCAGTACAAACTTATCACTTCTCTGAAAATAAATACATGAATCCATTAGCTGAGGGGAAAATGTTGTATCGTGCTGTTCTGGAATGTCATTTGGTATTACCCAATAGTTAAGCGTTTTTACTTTCATAAGCACTGTTTCGTTTTGTCAAACAGTTTATTCACCTTTTCCCTTCAACGCTATAAGTTGTATCATCACAGAACGCTACTCTTTTTTTTCCTCTTTCGAATACTTGTTGAGACTGATCCTGTAGCCTTGAGCAATGCGTCATTACGCAATACTTCTAGTGTCAAGGGAGTTTAGAGCATCTGTGCGGCCTTGCCAATTTTTTCTAGTTCTTTAGTGGACTTTGCCACAGATATGGATAACATAGTACCTGAAATCAGTGTTCGATTTTTTCGGGGGGAGGGGGGATGCCGGGGATTTTCCCTGGTGCGTAAGAATTCCATCCCCGATTGTTGATTCCTAATATCATCCCGACCAGGGATAATATTCTAGTATTTCTACCCAAACAGGTAGTATCTTGGAACTTATCAGCAACCTCTAGTTTAGTATCCCCCCTTCCTTTGTAATTTATAACAAATCGAACACTGCCTGAAACTCTCTGATACAAGATAATCCAAGAAAGAAAGTATTTAGATACTAACACACAATACTTTATTAAACCAGTTAAAGTCCGTCACCGGGGAAAAAAAGGCGTTCTTTTCGATTGAAAGAGAATGGGATGACTCGCAGTAGGTTGAAATTACGCAGTGAATTTTTGGGGTCCGCCATTTTGAATCCAAGATGCCGTCTTTGGAGACATTTTGTAATATTTTCTTAACCTACTAGTGATGGTGTACCGTCATACCAAATTTCGTTTTTCTATCTCCAGTCGTTTAGGATGTGTAGGTCTAATCTATACACAATGGGTTTTGCGGCCATTTTGGATCCAACAGGGTCTTTTTCAAAATTTTGTAAAATTTCCTTAATCTACTCTCGATAATATACCTTTAAGCCAAATTTCGTATCTCTAGCTCAAACGGCGTGGAAAATAAATTTTTAGGGTTCGACATTTTGGATCCAAGATGGCGTCTTTGGAAACATTTTGTAATGTTTTCGTAACCTACTAGTGATGGTGTACCGTCATACCAAATTTCGTTTTTCTACCTGCAGCCGTTTAGGCTGTATTCTATACAACAATGGGTTTTGCGGCCACTTTGGATCCAAGATGGCGACTTTTTCAAAATTTTGTAATATTTGTTTAATCTGCTAGTAATGATGTACCTTCAGGCGAAATTTCGTTCTTTCTTTTAGCTCCAACTGTTTAGCCTGTGCATTGACTACTAAAAGCTTTCATTTTTAGCTGAGACATACTAGTTCTTTCAGATTGATTTTTTCGAACGAAAAGTGGCTCTTGAACTATCGTACAAAGTATTGTTTCTTCCGATACTCGGTACGGCTTAAAAGTATCGAGTATTTCGTTACAGATACTTATTCCGTGAAATATCGAGTATTTGCTAAGATACCAATTTTTCTTTTGTATCGCGATACTAGATATCACGATTTCGCGATACTGCCCATGTCTGATTTGCTATCGGTACAACTGGCTAAATGAAACTGTTAGTTTCCATGACAATTTTTCATAATTAACAATTGTATTCGGTTTATTACGTCACGTAAGCTTTATACAAATCTTACGATCGCTTTATCGACCTATCCGACAACATCGTGAGATACATTATGATGAATCTTACGTACTTACTTACTCTATGGCTTACAGAATTCGCAAGTTCATCGCCGCAGTAACAGATCTTCTCCATAGGATTTTATCCTGGGCAAAATCAAGCTTCTTTTCATCACAAACACCTACTTCTCGAAGATCACTTCTATTATTGTCCTCCCAACGTCTTCTTGGTCTTCCCAGCGGTCTCTTTTATTATGAGAGATGATGAATCAGATTTGAAATTTCGATTGTTGGTTTCGTACCTTTGTTCAGTTTATTAGTTGCAATTTTGTTAAAGGTTTTGTTCATGCATTGTTATGTCAGTTATTTCGGATGGGAGAAAAACGAAGACTATATTTTATCTTGGTTAGAAAGGCGGATGGAAAGAGACCGTTGGGTAGACCGAAACGAAGTTGGGAGGACAATATTAGAAGGGATCTTAGAGGAGTAGATGTTTGTGATGAAAACTGGCTTGATCTTGTCCACAATAGAATCCTATGGCGAACGTTTGTTACTGCAGCGATGAACTTGTGAATTCCGTAAGTCATAGAGTAAGTAAGTAAGAATTGTTATTTCAGTCCATTCATTTAGGATTCTCTCGAAATAATCATTGCTTTTGTGCGCCATTTGTCTCCTCCGAGATAGCATGCCAGCTTGCAACAAGGTTTTTAGCTTGTCACACTTGATATTGTGTTGAATTTAATAAACAAACATTCAGCAAACTTGTTGGAACAAAAGTGACTTGTTTGAAAATCATTGTTCCTGGTTGTTATAAGTAACCTAATTCAAGCTTGTTCGTACAAGAAGTTATGTGAAGAAGCTTGTCAAACCTGATTTTTTAAAAAATGTTTTGTTGCATTTCCACTGTTGTGGCAGTGTCCTGAAGTACCATCACGTGCCAGGACTATATCGCCGTAAGCTGATCTCAAAAGTCCAACCCTTTTATTTCAGGTGTCTTTTGTGAACTAAACTTTTATAAATAACGTTTGGAAAGCGAACTAGAGCGTGTAGTTCCGAGGTCTAGTAACTACGGCATCGAATCAGGGTGTCAGTGGTCGTTGGTTCGATTCGCATTCAAGGTTTTTATTTATGTTCTTCCTTTCTTGTCCTGTCAAGAAGGCTATTTCATCACATTCAGTAAGCCAATTGTGCTTCAGCGTAGGGCACTTTCATTGCGGTTACTCTTGGTTTTCTCGCAAACCCAAAAGGAAAGGAATTAACTACTTTAACCAATTAATTGTTTTGGTGGAAAACGGTAGTTTGAATGCGTCATGATTATGCCAATAAACACGTTTGCGCTTCTTTACAATAAGTCATTTTAAACTCTTGTAGAAAATTGGCATGGGGCATTAAACGGCCTTTAAGAAATTTGTAACTTATTCGCGTATAAAGATCTCCTCTTTGCAAACAGGATGTTATACTGATTTGAAGATTAAAAAATCCCTTTCGGTAGGCCTACAGGCTGAGGTAGATCTCGAAGTTTTTTTTTATTTTCAAAAATTCAAATCTCGCCTTATATTAGAGCTATCGAGAAACTATTTATTGTTTTGTAAATTATTCATCAAGAGCTGTTCAACGATACATCACAAGACATATATATATATATACACTCGCTTTGTTTCGCTTGGAGCGCTGCCCCCAGACCCCCGTTGGGAGTTCGAACCCCAACTTCAGTGCTTTTGAGAGGATGCGCCTTCTTTATCTTAACCAAAATCTCACTTCAGCACTACACCACCATGGTATCCATCTGTACCCTCCCACGGGGGGCTGCACCCCCAAAAGAAAGGTTTGCCCCATTTATTGTAACCTACTTTTGGTCATACACCTTCAAGAAAATTTCGTTTCTCTATTTTCAATGATTTGGAAATTGTTTTTTTGGGGCGGCCATTTTGGATTCAAGTTGACGACTTTTTGAAAGTTTTCTTATATTGTCGTGACCTACTTGTGATAGTACAACTTCAAGTAAAATTTCATTTATCCAGCTCAAACGGTGTGCAAAATGGGATTTTGGGCGGTCATTTTGGATCCAAGATGGCAACTTTTCCCAAATGTTACAATATTTCCCTAAACTACTCATCATAATGCACCTTTATGCCAAATTTCGTATCTCTAGCTCAAACAGCGTGGAAAATGTTTTTTTTAGGTCCGCTATTTTGGATCCAAGATGGCGTCTTTGGATACATCATGTAATATTTTAGTAACATACAAATAATAATGTATAGTGCTACCAAATTTGATATTTCTAGCTGCAGCCGTTTAGGCTGTGTATTCTATACAACAATGGGTTTAGCGGCCATTTTGAATCCAAGATGGCGACTTTTGCAACATTTCGTAATATTTTCTTGAACTACTCGTGACAATACACCTTTATGTCAAATTTCGTATCTCTAGCTCAAACGATATGGAAAATAGATTTCTTACTTCCGCCATTTTGGATCCAAGATGGCGTCTTTGAACTCATTAGGTAACATTTTCGTAATCAAAAAGTGATGTTGTACCTTTATGCCAAATTTGATTTCAATAGCCCCAGCGGTTTAGGCTGTGTATTCTATACAACAATGGGTTCGGCGGCCATTTTGGATCCAAGATGGCGACCGATTTTGCTCATTAACGAACTTAACCGAGCTATTAAGCCTAGAAACAACATATAAAAATTTGGTTCAAATATCTTCAAAATTATGACCGCTAGCGTGTTAATATATATATATATCGTATCGATCTCAATAGGTATATTTTTCTTCGAAATCTACCTAAAAATGGACGAAAGAAAAAACTTACTGTTAAAATTACCATCATAGCCAACGTACGAAAAGAACAATATCCTGTGTATGTAGATGACCAAACACACATAAGTGATATTTGGGTTGCAGGAAAACAGTAAACGCGAATTTACACGAATTTATACGAAGGCTGTAGTTACGAACTTTCTTGGCAGAATTTTCTTATAAAAGGAAGGGAAAATGTCTCATTAAACGTGGATCAAGAAACTTTCCGTTCTTGAGAAAATGGAGCCTGACATTTGAAATATTGCTAAATTTCCCTTAAAACGAAACTAACTACAACCATGCAATATTCCCCACAGAGCTAATGAAAATGTATCATTTAAGAAGTACCGAACCTGAAACTGATCTTAAAACGAGGTAGAAAGGAAATATCCGTACGCTCTTCTCCACTAAACGATAGGGACTTTGTGGCGATGTAGAATTTGTGTAAAAAAAAAAGTCATTCATCATTGTATGACGTCGAGAAATGAGTTAAATTAACGTTGCAAGATTTGAGGACACGGTTGAAACATTGTGACTTAAAGAAAAGCCTGTAAAATGTACTCAAATCCTCGTTTCCTTCCCTCTTTTTTTTATCACCGTTGAAGGTTGACGGGACAGGACATTTTGCACACCCTGTAGAAGTAGATAATTTGTATGAAAAATTTAATAAGATGTCTTCTAATAATTTTCTTTTTTCCGTTCATTTTTTTTTTTTTTTTTTCAGGATGCAATCATTTTGGAATTGCCGGATACTACAGCATGCAAGCGATGGAACAAGGACTTATCGTAAGTAATTATTATTATTATTATTTAAGATAACACTTCTTGTGCAAGGACACTTCTTACGTAATAAGGATAAACGAAGAAAAAAATCTATTCAGTTTGTAAATATTTTCTCTAGCCGCTCAAGCAAAGAAAAAAGTGAGGTTCAGTGAAAAAAAAAATCAAGTAAATTCTTTATTAATTCTTTTTTCATCAAACACGAAAGAACCGATTAACGGAAGATTATAATCTGACAAGGAAACACAAGGAGAGGATTGTAATCTGACAAGACACTTTGTCATCACGGATTTCCATGTTTCCTTAAAGATTGAAGCACGTACACTAGAACGTCCATTATCCGTCGTGGCGTCGTAATGGAGGGGAGAGTTAGGACCAGGGGTGGAATGGAGGGTATACGCGGGTACACGCCGTGTACCCACCTAATAGTATAAATCACAGCGTGTATCCACCTCAGTGCATAAATATAAAGGAACGTGTTCCCAAATCCAGATTTTTATTGAGCAGCGTGTACCCCCCAAAAATCTTACCATTCCAGCCCTGGTTAGGACGCTTAATCTGTACACGGATAGTTTGTACACAGGGAAGTAATTACAATGCCGCGAGACGACGCGTTGCATTTGGGTTCAGGTGTGCAGGTGTGCCACATAAATGAATGAAATATACTTTAATGGAAAACCCAGTAAACAGTTCGATTCTAAAAATTTCTGAGAGTTTGAAGAGGAAGGGAATTTTTGTCTGGAAGGAAATTTTTACGCAGCTCCCAGCAATCACTGTTCTGCAAAGTCTGTTGAGAGTTATGTATTGTTCAAGGTGTAAAAACATTGATGTGTGCTTTTACGTACGGCAAAAAATTGTTGAAATCGTTTGTTGGAGGTACCGCTAGGAGGATCCTGAGGCAAGGGCCCTACAAAGCTCCTTGCAGTTGGGCCCCAAAAATTGTATCTTTCTTGTTCGAAAAGTTGGATCAATGTTTTTGCCGATTCAAGTGGAGCTTAATTACTTCAAAACACACGGACATTTTTAAACTGGTTGATAATCCGATGGTAGGTTAACCGAGAAACCGATAATTCAAGTTCTGCTGTACAGTAGCTGTTCATCTTCTGTAAAGCTGTTTGCTGCAGTACCTAAAAGTTTAGGAGGGTGGGGGGATCTGCATAGCCAGCAGAGAAAACTTGGGCGAGTTTTACACATATCTCTTAAGTGCGACCGTCCTGGTGGAGTCGTTTAGGATGCGTGGTTTCATTTATTCCCTCGTCGCGTCGGTTCGAATCCAGTGCTTCTTTCAGGAAAATCATTCTGGGCGATATTTTAAATATTTAGAATTCGGTAAAAGAGGAGTAAAGGTGTGACTCTCTAGTGGAAGCTACACACCATGGTTCAGGTCTCATAGAAACATTAAAAAAAAGTAGAAAGAAATGGTATAAATATGTGCGTTACGTTTACACTAAAAAAATCATATATTACGTCTCACATTCATGCAACCACCACATCCATTCATTTTTTTGTTGTTATAGTTTCTCTCTTATACACACGTAGAGTGTATGTTTGTCGTATAAGAACAGGTTGTTATTTGTCACTGGAAAAGGTAGGCGGAAACTTAGTACCTAGGCATATCCGCACCTATCCGAATACTACACGTAAATGTACATGTTTTCCCTCCCTACAAGAAAATGGGTACGTGGGAAAACACACGAGGTGTCAGAGAATGTTGTCCATTTTCTCCATGCACATAACGCCCTGCATAAGCCCCTCCTTAAAAAAAAAAAGTTACGTGGACTTATGATCCCGCAAACTTAGGCTTTTATATTCCGCAGAATCAGCCACTTTTGCAAAATGTTGCAGTTTCTGAAAATAAAATCTTCAAAGGGTACCACAAGATAATTTTTTTTACTTATTGTGAATGACATAGGCTAAAATTTCTAAGGTTTCTTGTTCGTTTTACTACTAATTAACTAACTAACTCTATGGTTTGTGGATCTCGCAAGTTCATCGCCGCAGTAACAAACGTTCGCCATTGGATTCTATCCTGGGCAACATCAAACCAGTTTTCATCACGAACACCTACTTCTCGAAGATCTCTTCTAATATTGTCCTCCCAACGACGTCTCGGTCTTCCCAATGGTCTCCTTCCATCCGGCCTTCCAACCAGGATAGAATATAATCTTCGTTTTTCAGTAGAAAGGTTATGTCTTTTAGACCATTTTGGGGGTGGGGGAGCTCCAAAGAGAACTAGTCCTCGATGCATGAACTGCGTACCCTATAATTATCTTGAGAAAGCCAAATAGATAATGACCCATAATTGGTGGATAATAACACATAATTGCTGTAGAGAACGCTGGTTTTCATGCAAGTGACTTAGACCATTTTGGAGGTGGGGGAGCTCCAAAGAGAACTAGCCCTCGATGCATGAACTGCGTACCCTATAATTATCTCGAGAAAGCCAACTAGGTAATGACCCATAATTGGTGGATAATAACACATAATTGCTCTAAAGAACGCTGGTTTTCATGCAAGTGACCTTGGCACACGCAAGGGCGGGACACACACAAGACTAGGATACAGACAAGCTGTAATTAGAAAGTTGGTGTTGCGCAGGAGACTTTGGCGGCGTGTATATGTAAAGGAGTATGGTTAAGTTAGTTGTTATTGCACGATGGCTGAGGTAAACACATCAAAATCTCCTGTGGTCACAGTAAAGCCACCATCATCTTTGTGTAAGTGTACGTCCCGTTGGGTGGACGAAGCGTGCATATGGTCTGCAATTGATGCGTGGGAACCTGCTGAAAGTATACTTTGTTTGGGCTGTTTCAATAATAGTCCTACGCGTGTTGATCATGAATGTCATGGTCATTTAACGGGGTATATGTTACCCGACGTTTTTCCCGAGGAGGTATATCCCGAGTTCGAAGCCCGAACTCGCCATACAATTCGTGATCCAAAGACTATTGAAGCATTATTTAAGTTGTATTTGGAAAAGCATCCTAACGCCGGTGACTTGAAGGAGAAGATGGATTGGGGGATACAGCGCTTAATGAAAACCATGTTGTGGAAGATCCAGGACATGTTTGCCGATAAGGATCGCGCTCATCGTTAAGTGTTAGTGAACGTAGTGTAGTGATTATGGCTCAGTGTACAAGTTGTAATACAGAGTATATTGTAGACAAGTGTATATTGAATGCAGTAAGTAACTATCTAAAAGAAAATCCCATTTTGTGTACGGACTGTAATTTACGTAAAGTGCATAATTGCATGTACGTGTGGAATACCGGAACTGTGATTGCGCAACATGTTGAAAGTCATATGAACGATCCAGAACTTTTCCAGGAGTATTATGATCGTTTTGTTGAACAGGGTCATACCCATATTTTGAATACTACATTTTTGAAAGTTTGTCAGCAATTTGTCAAAGACCCTGAATGTGTTGGTCAATTAATTCCGTTGATTCTTGAACAACAGAACACTAGTGCTAGTTCACGCTTATTGTGTGCGAGGCAGTACATTATTGATTTTCAAGGTTTTATGATTTCTTCTAATGAATACATTATTCGTGAATTTTGTTTAGTTTCATGTGATGCCACGTTATTATTTCATACCATTATAAAATTACCGTGTGAAAGTTCAGATTTAGCTGTTGGATATCAGCGTCAGGTACAATGGCTTACACATCACTTGCATGGGTTAGATTGGAATACCTCGAATGGATATTCAATATCCCACATTCGCCATATGGTATTACAACTATGTGAAATAGGTGCCATCTTTTATTGTAAAGGTCATGAAAAGATGGTGTTACTACGTAAAGTATTTCAGCTGGAAAATGTTGTAAACGTTGAAGATCAGGGATGTCCTGCCTTACACAAGCTAGATTTCAAAGTGGATATTGCAAACTGTACGTATCACCAACCATTGCAAAAATATGCATGTGCTCTTCGTAATTGTATACAGTTACAATACTGGTTGAAACTACAAGCATTAAAAGTCGTGGATGGAATATCCACATTGTCATTGTAAATGAGTACCAAAATAAACTTATACTACACAGGGTGTGTTGCTTTTTTATTTGTTGAAATGAAACCCAAATCATTGAGAGGTAAAAGTTTTTTATTACAGGAAAAACTATTCTACTACAAAGGTTATACAAATGTTTATTATTATTATTATTACATGATAAACTAAACTACTACTACTACAAAGGATATACAATAAAAAAATATACACTATTTACAAGGTTTGTTGGCTTTCAAGATTTTTTTGACCAAGTGTAGTACCACTCGATCATTCCGTTTGAGGTAGGTGGTTGAAAATTTAGATAAAATATTTACATTTCGTGCTTTATAATAAATGTATACAATACAAAATAAACCACACAAAACGGAATTGTCATCTTGGTATTGTACTTTATTAACATGATAAATGGAACAATTTCGTCGAAGAAAGTGAACAATAGATTTAGGCGGGTTCTGACCTAAACTATCAAAGTAGAACCCTCGTCGATTATGATTGATAAATATACATGTCCAGTGTGTACCTTCCTGATAAGAGGGACTGAGGTTTACAATTAAAGCAGCTGGTGCTTGTACAATGGCAGGTAAATGATTAATAGCGTAAATGCCTGTTAAGATGGAACTTGTGATGCAATCATGTAACACAAGAGTTAAAATCTGATCAGTCCACATTTTTAAATGCAATTACACTCTTCACCATCATCATCATGCATAATACTGGGACTTGGCGTAATGGGTGTTGGATTATATACATGTTTAGGTTCGGAGGATACATATTGTGATAAATCATAATAGGTTAAATATTTACTATAGCACTGTGCTTCATATAATGCACAACGAAATGGGGGAAACTGATGATGTCGATGTGCACAATGACTTACAGGAAAGAGTAATTTACTTGATTTTGGACAATGTATATCTTCTAGATTGATGACACTTCGTCCAAGTAGACGTTCTACAAATTGCTGGCGACGACGACCATGAACGTAGAGTACATTGATATGATTTGTATAGGTTACAAGAATGCGTTGCAATTCACTATAGGGAACATCACCATCGTTCCACTGTACACCATAGTTATGTGTAGCTAAATAATTATTATCCAGTTGAAGTGTTAAAGGTAATTGCGAAATGTCAAAGGGTGGTTTAAAAAGCCAACTCTGACAGGTATTGAAATCAGGATTAGCAATAGCTAATTCCTTGATGATAAAGTCATCATCACCAGCCTGATCAAAAGCAGAAAAGTGAATGATTGCGCGCATGGTACCGTTGATGTAATGATGCAGATAGGAGTTTACCATCACCTTTTATACACATATTGAAACAGAGTGCCAACTCACAATGATTTGCAATTTGACGTAATCATGATAAAATCGATCGATCATACCATATTGTCACTGTAAATATTACGATCCTTGTCAATCTGGATCAGGGAATCAAATTGTGCATACACAACGCAAGTAATGGATTGTGGAAGACGTTCACTGAATCCCATTTTAATATTAACAGGAGAATCCTTAACTACATCCCAAGTAGAGTCGTCCAGTGTATTGGTCGGTGATATAATAAAGGCATATAGTGTATAACCATTGGGATAATCTTCTGGTGAAATGGTATGACTGGCATTTTGATGAAATATGCCGGTACCAGAAATCAAGGTATGATAACTAGGAATGAACAAATTCTCTGCAAAGTTAGGTGAAAGGGGACTGGGAGGATAAAATTTTGAACCAACCTGGACCTGAAGTTTGTTTAGATTAAAGTGTTGGAAATGGAAAGGATTTTCATTATATTGGCCGTTGAATGCGGTATTCGAAACAAACCCGATGACAAGACCTTTAGGTACTTTACCTAAAAATAAATTATCTAGATTGAACGTAGAAACATTTTGAGGTATGGTATGAACACGTGTTTCTATACGTGTAAATGGAAGTTTTGCAGTATTCTGTAGCATATACCGATTTAACTGAAGCGCCACATCAGCAGATATTTCCATACGACG
>JAGDQP010035526.1:0-19542 GCA_022664845.1 Lepisma saccharinum
ATGACATTCGTTATGCTCTTGACAATAGAAACATATCAATTCTTACACTTCTTGATTTCAGTAAAGCTTTTCAATCTATAAATCACAACATTCTGATACACAAATTATCGACGTTTTACAACTTTTCAGACTCATCTGTAAATTGGATTCAAAGTTATTTAACTGGGCGCTCGCAATATGTATCTGTTTCTGGTATTGACTCCTCTCTGAGAACTCTTCAGCATAGAGTACCTCAAGGTAGTGTACTCGGTCCCCTTCTCTTTTGTACATCAATGATTTGCCATCTATATTACAGCACTGTAAATAAACACGCTTGCGTTGCTTGAAATGTTGTCAAATAGCCAATTGAAACACGTGCTACACCGCGTAAAAAAACTACTGCACGATACCGCACGGGTTTCAATTGACTATTTACTCATATCCGATCCATCACAACCGTGACTGAAAACCAGGCCTCAAAGTATATTGTACAATGTTATTGCACATATTCCTGCACATAACAAAATTATAAATTTCACTGTTGTTAGGAACTTTAAAAACAAAGAGCAAATATATTCATGAAAGAATGTTACGAAGGGGTAAAAGTCAAGGATTGTCATGTTCTTTTAGAAAATCTTCGCCTTATTAAACATGTTGATCAGCAAGTATACCCTGGTCATTAATATAATTCCTCGAGCGAGGATTATCTACAGACCGCAACATTTTTTAAACTTCAGTGCTCCTTTATAAATACGCTTGCTTTGCTTGAAATATTGATAAATATCAAATTGAAAGACGCGTTACACCACGTAATAAAACGACTGCACGATACCGCACGGGTTTCAATTGACTATTTGCTCATATCGGAACCATCGCAAGCGTGGTTGAAAACAAGGTCTCACAAAATATTGTACAATGGTATTCCACATTTTCATGGACATAAAAGAAATGATACATTTCACTGCTGTTAGGATGTTTTTAAACGAATAGCAAAGATATTCATCAAAGACGGTTAGGTAGGAGTAAAAATGAAGGATTGTGACTATCTATAGAAACTCCTCGCGTGATCAATTATGTTGATCAACGAGGTCTAAAGTAGACGTACCATATATTAGATCTTTTTCATCAAGACATCTACTCGGGCGAAGATTTTTTAAAAAACTGTGCTTTTTGATACTTCAATGTTCATTTCAAAAGCTTGCGTTGCTTGAAAGGTTGCTAGATAGCCAATTCAAGCATGTGTTACACCGCGTAATAAAATAAAACCAATGCACGATACCACACGGGTTTTAATTAATTATTTACTCATATCGGATCCAACGAAAGCGTGATTGCAAACCGGGCCTCAAAATATATTGTACAATGTTATTCCACATTTTCGTGAACATAACAAAATTATAAATTTCACTGTTGTTAGGAAGTTTAAAAACAAAGAGCAAATATATTCATCAAAGAATGATAGGTTGGAGTAAAAATCAAGGATTGCCACGGTCTTTAAAAAATACTCGCGTGATCAAGCATGTTGATCAACAAGATCTAAAATAGACGTACCATATATTAGACCTTTTTCATAAAGATATATATTCGGGAGAGGGTTATTTAAAAACCGCGACATTTATTAAATTAAATTGGTATGACATATGGTAAAAATTGAAACGTCCCGTGAGTGAAAAATTTAAGAGTGCACACCCCTTAACCAGGGACAAAATCTTTGTATCTATGCCATAACAGGTAGTAGATTGAAACTTATAAGCAACTACTAGTCTCAGAATCCCCTCTTCGTAGTTTATAACAATCGAACACTGTGAACATGTACATTTTCTGGGATATGCAGTTATGCAGTCTTATCCTCCCTATTCGTTGTGGTGAGTGAGGAGTGTAAGGCAGTAGCGGGCCGTGACATAATAACGATTGGATTACTAGTTTTCATCACCATCATGTCTAACCAGCATCAGGAAAAACGCTATCAGCATCGACTACCACCGATAGTTCCAGGACCTCCACAGTACTCTACAGGCAAAGCAACTGATCATCCTAAATGTTTTCAAGAGAAATCACCTGTTCGCTCACGCTCAAGATCACCTCATCCAGGCAATCAAAACTCACCTCCGGCAAAGAAATCTCATACCATCAGTGACTCCGAATCAGATCATAAACATGCTATGGACATCAATACTAAAGAAGACTTTCCAGACCTTGAACACTCCTTTCTACTTACCAATTTTGATGAAAAGTTCAGAAATACAAAGTTGTTACTGCAACAAATCACGAAATATCTTCCACGAGAGATCATCACACGCATCATTCCGACCCGAAATGGCATCATCATAAAGTCTCAAGATCAAAATCTTGCCAACAAAATCCGTAATCGCCATAGTTTTGAAATCTTTGGAAAAACAGCAAATCTCACTCACCTCACCAACAAACCATCAAAGCAGCCTCCACCTCCACGCAAACAACCGACAATCTCTGTAGTTATCCGAGGAGTAGAATCTACAGTGACAGATACCGAAGCTGAGACTGAACTCAAACAAGAAGGCCATACTATCATCAAATTTCTCCGAATCAAAGCTAGAACCGGCGAAGCTACATATCTGATTCGAGTACTCACTAATCATCAAGAAACAATCGATGACTTGCTAGCCAATGGAGCGTACATCTACAAAAGACGTTATCAGGTCGAACCATCGCATTCACCACCTCCATTACCAATCCGCTGTAAAAATCTCATCCAACTTCAAAATGCACTAATGATTCTAAATGCGGTTTCTGCTCTGGACCAAATCACACAAAATTCTGTCCGAACCTACAACAGGCTCCAAAATGTACAACCTGTGGTGAAGCTCATCCCACTTTTAGTTATAAATGCAAAGCTAGACCTGCACCTGAACCTACAAAACCGGAACTTATCTTACCAATTCGTACCGCCGAAACTCAAACTCAAATTTCATCACCAGTAACTTCTGTGTACCAACCGATTACAATTGAGTAATTTCTTCCAATCATCACCGTAACTATGCAAAACATACACCCATTTCAACGTCATCACATCTTACAGCAAATCCAGCATGCAGCCAAAACAATCTTACACGTAAACTTCAACGCTACGTATTCCGGCTCATATGCTCATTTTTACGCTAATGCATTGGAAACCGCAGTATAAGTTCATCGCAATTTCATCAATAGTCATATCAATCTTGTTCATGGACTTAACATTCTTATTTCTCAAGATTCGCTCGCTGAAACAAAACAAACCACTGTTCACGCAACTCCTATTAGAAGAAAAGATCACCACCTTCATCCTCAACGAGACATATCTCACTCCAAAACTCACATGCAAAGTCTCCGGCTACACCTTATTGCAAAACGATAACAACCAGCCTTCACTCAGAGCTAATGGTGGAGTAGCAATCGGCTTTCCCCCATCCATAACACATCGACAACATACTACAGATATACCCAACCTCTCGGAACATTTCATTACCACCATCTACTATAAATACATATACATCACTATTGCAACTATCTATATACGACCAGGCCATAATATACCCAAATCATTTTTCGCATACATATCAAGCAATTTTCACCATTACATCATTATGGCGGACGTCAATATTCATAGCCGCTTAGCTCAAGATAAAGCTCATTTTATCGATTTCATTGAACTACAAACAACTGGTACCATCCATCATATTCCAAAACCAGCCCGACCTATCAGCAACACCACCCCGGATGTCGTCATCACATCCACCACACTCACAAATCGTAGCACTATTGACGTATTAAACCTACGTGGAAGTGATCATGCGAATATAAAACTCACCATACAAACACATCAACACACCAAACACACAAATTATCCACCCCCTCGAACAGTTCATCGTTTTGACCAAGCCAACTGGGAGGGCTATAAAGATTTAATCCAATCTCATACTTCACACATCCCTCCTCCATCAACTGAATCTGATTTATACTCCACACTAGAAGACATCCATGAAGTACTTTCACAGCCTACCACTAAATACATACCAACAAGGAAAATTCATCCATACCGTCCAAAACTTCCACCTCATTATCTACCATTAATAACCTAATCAAGTACACTGTTTAAAGACTATCAAGGCACCAGCAACATAGAATCACTTCGTCTTCACCGACAGTACCAACGCACAGTGCAAAACTATATCAAAGCCTATAAACTCAGACAGTGGACAAAAACATGCAACTCATTAGCAGACACTTCGCATCCAACAAAGTACTGGGAACGTTTCAATGGTCTCACTGGTAAATTTAGCAAAACTACATACCCATTACTGCAAGGAAATCAAGCCTTAAATTCTGATCAAGTCAAAGCCAATGCATTTCCTGGTTATCTTGAAGATATTTTCACACCACACATTCCCATCAATCCGCTCAGATGACATCCAGCAGACCGCATTGACTTCACCTCAGCACGGCTACAGCTAAACATCGATCACCCAGTTATTGCGCCAATCACTTCCGAAGAAATCATGCATGCCATCACACATAAAGGTAACTCTGCACCAGAAATCGATCAAATCACATACCGTCACCTAAAAGAAGCACCATACAACCTCCTGAACCTTCTGGCTACAATTTTCACCTTCATCCTTCCCACTGGCTACATCCCACTTCCCTGGAAAACCTCTAAAACGCTTATGTTTCCCAAACCACAGAAACCACCCAATACTGTATCCTCATATCGTCCAATCCAATTAACCTCTACCTTCAAGAAAACCCTTGAAAAAATCCTAGTACAAAGGTTACATATCCACCTCACCCGGTATGATGTTCTACCTATTCATCAAGCTGGCTTCCGTCCCTCATTCAGTATTAGCGATCAACTCCTTCGCCTCACCAATATGATCACCAACCACTACAATACTTCCAAGCCATCCTGTCTAGTGTTATTTGACCTTGAAAAAGCTCTCGACAGAGTATGGCATCAGGCATTAATCTACAAGCTTCAAGTTTTCCGTCTGCCGATCACTTACCTTAGATTCATCTTCAATTTCCTCAGCAACCGCCTGACCAATATCACCATCAACAACACACTATCGCATCCAATCTTCCTCCATTGCGGAGTTCCACAAGGATCATCTCTTTCACCTCTGTTATATCTTCTTTTCGTAGCTGATCTCCCACCTCTACCAACCAACATCCACACATTTCAATATGCCGATGATACTGCCTTCCTAGCCCTTAGCATCTCCATACAGCACATTAATCGCACACTCAACGAAGCCATTAATAGTTGCACATCATGGTGCAGTAAGTGGGGACTCACCATCAATTCTCGCAAGACGCAAGCTATCGTTTTTATTCCTCCAAAGAAACGATCCCGAATTCGAAGAAATCCACAACAACTTCACATTCAAGTAGGCCTACTTCACGAACCAATCCGTCCCTCTCATCAAGTCATATACCTTGGCATCATTTTAGATCATCACCTAACATGGCGACCTCATCTACAAAAGATCATCACTAAAGCTACCAACCGCCTAAATCTTCTAAAAAGCCTTACTGGCACAAGCTGGGGACTAAAACCATCAACCATCATAAATACATACAAAGCATTCCTTAGACCTGTATTGACTTACGGTTTCACCGCATGGATATCAGCAAACCCCAAAATATATCAAAAGCTTCAAATACTCGAACGACATGATCTCAGAATCGCCTATCGCATCAAACTACCCTGTCTGACAAACGAACTTGATGAACGCATCACCTTTCCTCACCTGCTACTCCGCCTAGAATCGTTACATCTGAAATACATAAGCCAACGATATGAAAGCAATAATCTTCTACTTCACGATATTATTCACAACCACGAAACATATCCAGCACGCAGTACCTACATTCAACCACCTCTGTCACTACTATTCACGATATATCACTATACATTGCCACCAAACCATCCAGATTACGCATACATTTCAGCCTATCACTTACCAGACACCCCTCACCACGTCGCACCATCATTTATTGCAGAGTAATCATCAATGTACTAACAATCTGTCTCCATCATTGTTCAGAGCAGCCCCTGAACAAGAAGACTCACCTGCATTCGTTTTTATTGTTTTCAAAGTGTTGTGATGTATAACTGCACCTCGCATTATCATGATCTATCTACCACCCACAATATGATTATGAGCAAAAGCTCATAATGTCCCATATTAAGTCTAAAGATGAGTAAATGTAGAGTTAATAAAGATGAGAAGAATAAAGAAATAAACCAATAAATTAAAATCCCATAGCGCACCTTACATTCCCTATAATCCCATCATAACAAAACTTCCCTTCCCAAATAGACGGGAAGGCTAGCAACACGTTAGCATTTAAAAAAAAAAAGAAGATAGTCTCCTACAGGCCAAACAATAACGTAACTCGCACCGCAACCAATGGGCACTGTTTACCGCGTAATACTCGTAAGAGCTGAACCTGGATTGCTCCTGGAACAATTCTTCCTGAAAAATGAAACCATTTTGGTAAACCTGTAGTTATATATTGCCGTATAGATGGCAGCACAACATGTTACTTATGACTGCACAGGTTTGTGCTTCAGGATCGTAAAGAACAAACGATTGAGAGAAAGTGAATGGAAACACATAAAACTAGATTTAACGGATTGGGAACATGTTGAGCTATACTTCTTTGTTTCTGACAGCAGTTTTAATTAACAGCAGTTTTCACAAGTATTGAGGTAGATAAAATAGATCGGTTTGATGTGTTTTTGGTGAAAAGCACTATGCACAATACTACTCATACTGTTTCTCCTATTTTTGTAGGGATCAAAAATGAGTATTTTAAGCTCTGGTCTCCAATTAACTAATTCAGTTAGTGTAATAAACAGTCCTCAAATGTATAGTACTTCCAAATTATTGGCGCTCATATTTTAAAAATGAAGCTTAAGAACAATTTTGCGAAATAATTTTATTCAGTACCCATTCCTTATTGTTTTCTTTCATGCCGTCTGCACACGAAAAACAATTTTTGTTATTGGTTGTGGTTAAGCTAACAATTTCAAGAAGGCTTCGTTAAGTTACATATTTAACCTATCAATATCTAAGCAGATAAGTTAAGGACCGTGCTTTCATTCTTCTCTAGTTATTTATTGCTATAACGTAATTATTGTAGTGTTTTCCTTCTTAAAATAATAGGATTTTATCATTATGCAAACTAGTTGGACGTTAGGATAACACCGAATGGAATAATTCCGTAATTGGAACAACAATGACAGGAATAAAGTCGATCGGAATAGCACCGAATGGAAATTCAGCGATCAGAACGAAACCAAAAGGAATACGTCCTACTGGAATAAAATTGAAAGGAAATGCTTCGATTGGAATAAAACCGAAAGGAATAGCATCGATGGAAATAATATCGAAAGGAAATGATCCGATTGGAATCACACCGAAACGAATAAAGTCGATTGGAATAAAATCGAAATGAAATGCACCGATCGGAGTAAAACAGACCGGAATAACACTGACCGATTAATTTTGACTGGGTCGCGGATTAGCACGGAAAGGGATAACATCCAGTGGAATTACGTCAAAAGTCTAGCAGTCCTGATAGTGCAAAAAGTCACTAGATGGAGTCTCTTTAGAGGAACGATTCTTAGGTATATTAATTTACTACTATCATAAGATTCTTTAGAGTGTTGCAATATCGTATTCTGGTGGATTTTTTCGAATTTATTTCAGTAATAAATGGAATATCATCGAAAGTCATGACCTGGATTAACGCCGAAACCCACTTCATTTAACTACTGTGGGATGGAAATTAAAACTCTGTTCAATTTCTGGTAACATATGGCTTGATAGACGTCCAGAAATTGTAATTGGAAGGAAATGGTAAAAATATCATTTTCGAATTAACGCCAGTTTGCACTAGAATAAGTTCGAATACAATGGATAGTTCCATTTCCTGAAAGTTGGTGACGCGCGCTCTTTCGTACATATTAGTGTAAGAGCCCCAAAAGAGGGTAAATCCTTGCAAATTGCCTACCTTTTCAGGATACTCATTCACAATCACGATTAACCTTTTGAATGTAAGCTATATACAGTACACATCCTTTGTTTTGCTATATTATTGGATAGACGGGACAATTATTTAGTGTTTTTATACTAACCACATATTTTTTCCTATAAAATGATATAATTACATCCTATATGTAATGGTAATGAATATCCCCCAGAAAGCACTATATCTTACTGCAAGTCTTAATTAAATACTTCTAATTACTGTTCATTTATCCCCTATTGCCTGTGTTCAATGAATAACACAGCACTAATAGCTGATAAGCAGTTACAATCCAGTTATTAAATTACTATACAAGTGTGTCAATTCATTAATGCAAGATTTGTCAGTGAAGAGCTTTGTACACTAATGAGAGTAATTTATTACCGTATTTATTGTTAAATAACAAAGCATTACGTTAAATTAGACCAGGAACATTCATTGTAAATCAAATCATATAATGTAATATGTATATACGGAAAATTAATGATTTATTTGCTTATATTCTGTGAATATACTCATTTTCCGTGATACACGGAGATATCGAACCGATGTATTCCTTACTACGCGAAGCTATTCGCAAAAGTCGGTCAAACATTTCTTCTAAATTGTTAAAAGATGCACATGCCACAGAACAAGCAGAAAGCCAATACGTATGTTTTTCTCTTGATCTGTTGTCCAGCCTCTTTTGTTATTTTACACACACGCACGCGCACAAACATACATACAAAACAAAAAAGATGTAAGAAAAAAATGAAAACATAAACTACAGTTTAACATGCAATCAATTTGCGATTCTTTGCATCTTAATATTTCTTTTTGTAGTTCTTTTTTTGCCCACCAGATGTCAGGTAGTAGTCCAAAGGGGTAAACGCAACGATTTATGCAAATTAATTCAGTTCCTACTTGATTAAGGAGAGCCCCCCATGGCGCGACAAGTACGCAGAAGACAATCTACGCATACTAATGATCTAACCTCACGCACACACATTAAGAATGGTACCTCCTTCTATTTTTTTGTACTGAAGGTGAATTGCTGGGGTATGGACACATAATGCATATAGACGAGTTGATTATGCAGAAAAAAATTTAAATAGCTGACTGGGGGACGAGATCGAATGATAACGCAACATTTTTAGTCAAAGGAAAGATCACATATTTGTTTCCTTGGATAAATTACATGTGGTAAAACGGAATGAAATGCTAACAAATGTACTGTGTCTAGTTAATCTTAAAGAGACAGATCTTTACATGTAGCTTAGCCCTTGCCGTATGGATAAATAACCTACATACCCGAATGAAGAAAGTAGCACTGGGCATAAATATGTGATCAAGTAAGTTTGCGTATAGGGAGAACAATATTATGATGAGACTGACAGATCCTTTGCAGATGGTTTAACTCCCTCCTTCGTGATATGTATACAACAGAAGCGAATAAGTTTAGAGAGAATGGGACGTCAGAATTAGGTTTAAAGTAACATATGGAGGTATTGCTAGATTGTAAAGTAGCATAAGATCTGAGTCCTAAACAGATCATTTACATATAGCTTAACCCTCGCCATATTAATATATAACGTATATACCCGAATGAAGAAAGGAGCACTGGACATACATATGTGATCAAGTAAGTTTACGTATAGAGAGAACAATATAATGATGAGACTGACAGATCCTTTGCAGATGGTTTAACCCCCTCCTTTGTGATATGTATACAACAGAAGCTAATAAGTTTAGAGAGAATGGGAGGTGAGAATTAGGTTTAAAGTAACATATGGAGGTATCATTTGTTTTTTAGATTGTAAAGTAGCACAAGATCTGAGTCCCAAACATGAACGAGGATGATATGAACACAGTACTATAGTTTCAGATTAGAATCCGAAACAGTTGTGACTTTGCCATTAGCTAACTACAAATGGAAAAGTAGACATTTTAATCCTACAAGTACAAATTCACTTGAAATATACGATTTGTGTTAATGAAACATGTTACGTTTTGAAAAATGAAGTGCAGTTGAAGAATATTGTTGATGATTAGAGACAGATCTTGGTCACTAGAGGTAATCTTGTACTTTAGCAGACTGTTTGATATTTTTGGGACACGCTGAGTAACGATATGAAATTAAAATACTTGTGCATTGCGTAAGACTGGATTTGTCACTAGGCTACAACAGCGTTGTAATGTATCTTTTAGTCACCTATGGCGCAACAAGCTGAATATAACTCTTACAATAGTAACTGAAATATAGAGTTTTTTGAAATATTAAAAGTAAGAACATTATATTTTATAGATATGATACAAGACTGTGAATGTGTTCTACAGAAATCACATGCAGCAACATCTTTGCTTGTAATATAGGTTAATTATAATCAGGAATAAAGTTAATTGTTCCCAAGTATTGGGATTAAGTAAATAAATATTGTATTTGTCAAGTTGTATGTGTTATTGTACTTATGAAATGCAAGTAATGATCAAGTACTACATGAAGTGAATCTTGATGCAACTCTTGAGGTATTTATTTTGCGAGACACTTGTCATGAGACTGATAGGGACAAGTTGTATTCTTTATTGTGATTGGTCAATAAAGTACATAAAGACGTTGAACGAGAATTTTTGGATGTAGTTTTCCAATGGTGGTCCTGTGTGAATGTTCGACTCTTGAAGTCAAACCTGCTTGAATAATGTATAGTATTCAAAAATGGAAAGCAAATGTTCCGCTAATTTGTCTTGCTTGCTTTGACCACATTCACATTGACTCTGGAACTCACGACTGCATTCGCATGTCGGTGCAATCCTTGGAACAGGACGTAGTGGAAACCTTAGCATATGCGCCCATATGCAAAAATCTACGAGAAATATATAGAGACGCCCCCAGACAACGAACATATACTTCAGAAATTTGTGAAAACATATCAAGAAATGATTACAAGTACAGAATACGTAGGTAAACTGTATGTCATTCTTTAGACAAAAGATTTCTTACACGGTTCAATTGGATGTTGTTTGTGAGGAATGGAAATAAAAAGCATCAATTTGATTGTACAAGAAATTATTTATTCTGCATAATGAAGAATATATACAGAGTAGAACATTCCAACGGATACACGAAAATACTGTTATTACACATAGGGGATTGATTAATATTGTTTTTAGTATTAAACACAACTGGTACAAACAAGTGACGTCATACAAAATATTGTAATTACATACAACTGAAACAAATTATTCAACAACTCAAGCCATATAAAATAATGAAACATTTTTTGTTTTTGCAAGATCGTACAAAAAATTTGTTTGGTACATTGCAACAAAAATCAAAAGTGAAGTCATATAAAATATTACTGTCTGTTGGTACATAAAAGTCAACTTGTATATTTTTTTCGGTGTCGTCTAAGTTTTAGGATACAAGTCATTGCTTTTAGGTAACATAATTGTAAATAACTTTGTTGTGAATGTTTTTTTTGGTGGAAAACAATGAAGTAGTACAAAATACGTTTATTTGTTTGGCACATTGCAACAAAAATAAAAGTGAAGTCATATAAAATATTGCAGTCTGCTGATACATAAAAGTCAACTTGTATAAAATATTTTTTGTATAATGTGCTTGTCTAATTTTTAGGCTAAAAGTTTTAATGGAACTGTGGAACTTTCTTATTAATGTTTTGGTGGAAAACAATAAAGGAGTACAAAAGAACTTTACTTGTGATACTAACACTACAAGATAAAAGTTTTACTTGTGCAAAACAGTGAAGACAACTATAACAAATGATAGAAAATAACTTTTGTTGTTACAATAAATTAGTTTTGGGATGAACATTGTTCTAATGTTAGGACTTGCAGGAATCATCTACTAAGAAACCGTTAGAATATTAAACCTTTCAAACTTGATTGGTGACGTGCACAAAAAGTGTTGATCAAGTTTTGTTTTGATGATTGCAGACGTAGATGATAATAAAACATCAACTCAAAGAAAGAATATTTTGATTCTTTGTAGACAATGTGGTTATCTAACTTACAGGACAACGTGTCATTGTAACATAGTATTATACAACTTACTGTTGGAAATTTAGAACAGATTCCAAGTTTTCCCATTAACGAAAACCATAAGGTAACGTCCCGTAGTCTACAGTGCTAGAAGGATTTAATCGACGACGGTTCGTCTGCTGCACAACAGCATGTCGTTTAGTTCGTGGTTTACATACGATACGAAAGTCAGGTTTTCGTAAAATATGAGTTGGAGTAAAAATTACTTTACTGTCACATTTTTCTGTAACTAAATTATACATATGCTCAAAGTTTATTCGTTTACGTGCTCGTTGAAAAAGAGTAATTCCACGAATTTTAATTACCTCATTAATTTTTCCTGTAGTTGTCTCCACCTCACAGTACGCATAATTTTTGGGACCAAGATAAATAAAAGTGTGTATTGTTTGTCCCAGCCTTGTTTGATTTCATTTTTAACTGTCCTAAATAATCACCAATAGGAAGGAAAGGAGTTTCATCTCGACGTCTAATATAGATAACACCATCAGTATCACAGTAAAGCAATCTGTCAATACCAACGGCATCTAATGTTTCGTATAATTTAAGTCTGGCCCAAGAAGAAATGAAAGCAGCAACTGCTACATTTGTGAATTTGTTTGGTGTGTTCTGGTTTTCCAAATCGCGATATGAAATTAGCAACTTATCACCCACAAGGACAACATTTTGCGTTTCCAAGTGAGATGAATAGGCTATCTCATTAAATTCTAGCGTATTATTGACAACGTTTGTCTTTGGGAAGTCAGTTTTTTGCCCCACTTCCCGAATAAAGAGTTTAAAAATATTTTGGAAATGTATCGTAAACCTTCACTTCTCTGAATGCTATCATAGTCTAGTTCGATTCCCTCATGTTTCCTATACTCAGAAATATACTGCTGTTTTTCTTCGTATGTTAGACAGTCATCTGGAAACCCAGAGGCTTCCTGTTTCATTTTCAAAAACGTGTCAACATAAGATTTGAACAGTCCCTCCTTCATCTGCATTTCCCAAATTTCATAAGTATGTAGAATGACATAACCTTTCTTTAATGAGGCTCGGCTGTGCAATATACGCCTTTGATTGCACGTTGTTCGTTACTATGATTGCACTTGTCTTTATTTAAATTATCCATACAGGTTCGACACAGACCAAACATCAGTTTCTTATGTGCATTATAAGGCAAAAGAGGAATTCCAAGATTACTAGGTGGTAAAACCTTACAGTATACAAGACCATGGACTTGACTTGGATCACGCATGTTATCCCCCTTATGGATTGTTACAGGACCAAATCTAAGTGGTTGTTTAGACATTACCCACGGATATAAGCTTGTAAAATCTACTTACTCACATACCACTTGCTCTGTACATTCCTATAATGCTTTAAAGCATTCCACATGCCCACCTTTAAATGCGTCCCGAGGCTGTAATGGTTTTTCCACATTAGAACAATGATCACGGATGAAACTTTGAATTTGAGGAGATATTTTCACTTGTTTCTCCCACTCACATTCCCAAATGGAAACAACTTTTACATTGCAACTCTTTTTAAAAAAATGTTCACGTGCTAACGTTGCGTCATATCGGCTGTTTAAGCTGCGCCCTTCATTATCTATTACTTGGTCTCTACATTGGGTAATACAACTGTGGGCATGATAGTAACAACCGTAAAATTCGTTAGCTGTGCGAGTATTTTTATCATACCCATCAACCCTGAAATTTTTTAATTGTGGCTCTACAATTTTCACATGTTTGTAACTTAATGTTCTGTTTGAACTCCACTGCTTAGCTACTTTACTTTGGTACAATAGTGGAAACCTAACGGAGGGATAATTGGAATTGTATTTTCTTTAAGATAGTATCACCGATAAATTTTCATCGCTCACGCAGCAATTGTGGGAGTATGCAAAAAACATTGAAACCCGTTTGTCTTAGCTTCAATCAAATTAGAAAATCTAATGAGACTTAGAGTTAAAATGCGTACATCGGTTTTGCAATAGGCTAACAATTCATGCTGTAAATGAAATGCCATTTTACGTTTGACACCTTGTGCATGCCACGTAGCAATTGCTTCTGCTTCTTTTGGTGATTTGCTTCAATATCGTAAAATTCAAGTTTTGGATACACACCTACATAGTTTTTGAATTGTGGTAAGTTAAACAAGTGTGGAAAACCACCTTTCTTAAGAGATTCATCTAAGCCAAGAGTTGCAGGTAAATCAGCTAATCGAACACCCATAAACAAGTATGTATCTCTGAATATGATATTATTTACCGTTAGTTGCATAAGTTTATTTCCACGACTGATAATACTAGGTACTAATGTTTGACGTAACAACTCGCGAGCAACAAACAAATTATCAAACCCGTGAGCATTATGTGCAAGTGCAACAACTTGAGTAAACTTGGGACCTTGTTTGAGTAGGTGATTAATGAATGGTTCCATAGTATAAAATACAAAATCAATATTTCCATTATAATCACCACAAACACTACATTTGTAACTTTCGTCATTGAGATCTTTGCACTGAAAGCAACGATGAGTGACACAAATTAAGTTAGGATCATATTCTTGTTCACCTTTTTCATTTGCACCCAAAGGCATCGTTTCCAGAACAAACACAATATAAAGGAAATCCTCAACTCGTTTAGGATTACTTGGTTTTACAAAACACATATGTGTTTCATTTACATATTCTGCACACAGTTTACAAAAATGTTCACCACAAATATGTTTCGGCGTTCTGCTACGAAGATCAATTTTCACACCACACTGAGAGCAAACTTGCAGATGGTCACACGCTTGTCGAAACATGTCTGATTGACAAAATAACGATTACACTTATCACAGTACACTGTCGTTCCATCAGTACTTTTTGAATCAAAATGGTACTGTTTACATTGCGTACATATATATTTGCATTTGTGATGTCGACGTTCCGTATATGGAGTAAGACAACGATCGCAATACCCTTTACTTCCTAAAAATGATGTAATTGTCTTAATGATATTGTAATGATTGTCCTCATAACTAAAAAGTTTTTTCTTAGCTGTTGGTCCGGCATAGATTTTTTCATACTCGCGAGTGTTGGAGACACGGCTATAAACAATAATTTGGTACTTATTCTCCCAATACTTTTGAAACTTGTCAACATCGTCTATACTACCACCATTTGTATTACGTACATTTACATTTGCATAATAACATATTTCTGCTGTGCTGGATCTCCACTTTTCTGAATGGGTTTTCATATATGCAGCTCTATCAAATGCTTTATCTGCTCGTAGTTGTCCTAATACTAATGCTCGTGGAAGACAGTCAGGAACATTGTCAACAGGTATAATATCCTTTTGCACATAGTCTGCAAACGGTAAATATTTAGCGTTATCTTGTCCTTGTCTTCGATACGGATCGGTAATATCAACTGTAAATGTAATATTGTTACCCAATAAAAATTCCTCATTGGAGTTTAATACATTTTCGATTTTTCGTAACATAGCGTCCACAGTAATATGCGCAGGAAATTTAAATACAATGTATATTGGCTTTCCCACTGTACAGTTTGAGCTTGGAATGGTAAAAGCTTCTTTGCATGCAGGGTCTACATCGTGAAGTAAATGTTCCATGGCAAACTGAAAGAAACTGGTTACATATTGTTCCGGATCACGAATTGAAGTTACCAATGACTTGATGGTAATTTGACGTCCATTAGGATACTTTTTACTCGTTCACTTACAATTTCAAAGTCATGCGTTTTCCCGACACCATACATCATAGGTATGTTATGGTCCTTCATCCACTGTTGCACACGAATATCTGCACGATGATCATTGATCCACATCAATTTCCATGGCAACGTCATCATCACTGTCAAACTCAACATCCATTACACTAGACTCATCAACACTATTAGTTACGTAATCACCGTCCATCATATCCAGTCCAAAGAATTCCACAACATCATCAGTTATAAGTTTACTAGGTTCATACTCGAAAAGTTGAACGTAATAATCCCAAGCCATCCGTTTACTTTCTATAGTTGTAAAAAAATCCATAAGACCCCAGATCGATAATATCTTGTGCACTTAAGCACGTTTCTAATACGATTTCCCCATCGTTCCAATAGTAATATAGCAAATGATGAAATAACAGTTCAGGATCAGTCTCTTCTGGTTGAAACCCCATTAATTTGTAGTAACAAAAATGGGTCCAGCATTCAAGAACGGTTTGAGGATCTTCGTACCTTTGAATGTCTTGACGAATAAGTAAAAATCAATTGGATTTCCCATGATAAAACATTAACTAACAAAATTTTTAACACGAGTTAAAGAGATCTTTACACGTCAAGCGCTGAGCACAAACAAGACAAGTTGGACATTTAATACTGGTTACATTACAATTGTCATGTAAGAGAGCTGTGACGTCATAAAAGAAGGTGCCACCTGCGCACAACAGATCTACTGTATGATATGCTTTTTCTTGTACGACAAACTTGCAACTTTTCAGTTTTTGAATTTTGTCTCAACAAAAGTTACGGGACCTCTTAGATTTACTCTGTACCGGAAAGTGTGATCCTTACGTACCGGTAACAAAAAGAAACCACTTCCCGTACACTTTATCATTCTCTCTCTCTGAGATATTTATACTACTACATTATCAGTACATCACATCTTGCTTTTTAAACAAGATGCAAAAGTACAAACGAAACATGTATTTGAAAAGTTCATGATGTGTCAAGAGCAATGTAACAATTTTTAAACATGTAGAAACTAAAGATGTCAGTATCTTTTTTTCTTTTGACATTCGGAAAATGCAATTGAACATTTGCAAAAAACAAAAGTTGATATGATAAACACAAACAATATTTTCATATCTTCAAATAATTTTTACACACAAAAAGAAACTACATTTGCAACGAACAAAACATTTTTCAAAAAACTGTTAAGTTAGAAAACAAAAAAAACGAAAAGTTACGAAATGCATCATAACAAAACTGAAACAGTTACAACGACAAACAACTTTTACTATCAATGATGTGTATTCAACAACGCCACAGTTTTTTCGTGTTAGGTCAGTTTACTTAAATCTCATCTTCAACGAAGAAACAGACAAGTGAATAAAATCCATCTTTCCAACATTGTAAGACAAAACTGACTTCATTTACAAAGAACAAGACGTATTCTCAAAAACTGTTAAGTTAGAAAATAAAAAAATAAAATTACGAAATACATCATAACAAAACTGAAACAGTTACAACGACAAACAACTTTTTACTATCAGTGATGTTTATTCAACAACGACATAGTTTTTCGTGTTAGGTTAGTTTACTTACCTCTCATCTTCAACGAACAAACAGACAACTGAATAAAATCCATCTCTGCAACACTGTAAGATAACACTGACTTCCCTCATACCGCTATTACACCGTAGTAGTGTAAGAGCCCCAAAAACGGATCCTTACAAGTTATGTTACCCTTCAAAGTTTTATCCCTTTTGGGGGCTCTTACACTACTGTACATGTTCCTTTCGGTGCTATTCCAGTTTTCGAAGCTAAGTTTGATGCAATTTCTCGGTCCTCTCTGGGTCGCGAAACAACACCGAAACGAACAAGCAGAATTATAAAATAATTTTTATTTTTTGCAATTAAAGAGGGCGATCCGATTAAGGTATCATTTTACAGAACTTTGACTACACAGTTGACAATGCTCGCCACCATGCATTGACTGAACCCATTGTTTTTTGTTTAACCATTCTAGCTTCTTACGCTTTTCCCACCACACATTTAGATGCCTAATTATAATATAAACGTGTGTTAGGAACATAATAATTTAATGGTCAGTACTTCAAATCTATTCTCTGCTTAAATTTGCGGAAGGGTTATTGACACATAATTCTATTTCCATTTGTTTCGCTGTTTCTTCCAACTGTTTAGTAGAGACATATCAGTCGAACCATGTTTTCCTTTCTGATCCATTTAAAGTGGCAGGTGCTCCGATCGTGTATCTAGATCCGGATCAATTTATTTTGACTTAACTGCTGTCCAACCAGCTACAGTATATATTAGATTCGTCCCGATAGAGCAGTCTCTCCCTTTCGTTTCTATGAAAATTTGGCTAGAATCTTGAACGATTTCCTGTAAGTCAGAACACATAGATGGTCTTCTTGAAATATGTATTGGTGGGTCACTTGCTTTTCGTCTTCCTCAAGTAATACCTTATTTAACAGTATGCTCAGTAGAGTTTCCAATTTCTCAACTGAATATTCATCTGTAGCATCATCGCTTGAGATTGATGATATTTGTTCACTTACTGCCTCTGCTTGGGGGAAGATCATCGCAATTAACACCAAGGAGAATTAATCGTAGACCACCACTTTCATCCGTAGGAAGTGGACGATCGTAAAATCCACTTCGCGAATCGAAGAGAAAAATTTTTCAATGGCATCTTGATTCAGGCTATTAAGTTACGATGTGAGTAGGGCTACAGATAAGGTTATCCGGAGGTGCAGGCTGTATAACCTTTGATTAGCATTACACATTGGCCTATACTTTCTGCATAACATAACTTTATTCCTGATTGCCTCAATAGCAATTGCGTCAATCCAATAGCATCAAATTTTAACTTTTAAGAGAAACTCGATCAATGTAAATCTTGTTTATTGGTCGTACTTTGACTCCCTGTATCTGAAAAATGAAGAGTATTTAGACACATGTTTAAATGGAAATTTTCATTACTTACTAATCACAAAGTTATTAAATGGAAAAATAATACGCCAAATTAATCAAAGTGTCTTTTGGTTTGGTCTAGCTCATTAAATTGTATAGTAAATATTTTGGTGAATATCAGTTTGAACATTTAATTTAAGAAAATAATTGCCAGAATATAAAAGAAGGTTTACAATGATTCAAAGTTACTTTACCATCTCCTTAGCTTTTTTGTAGCTTAAATATCTCAGTCACCTTATCCGTAAACAATAGGGCCATGCCAAGAATTAAGAGAACTACAAACAGTCTGCCCGCAAAGTCACTCTGCTTCAAATCTTCTACATAAGTTCCATCTCAGCTTTCACATGTTCCAAAATCTCCTCAAACTAGCCCATCCCATTCTGATTGTGTCAATTAAGACTGAAAGAGTTGCGGAAATTGAGAGGAAAGAAGGGATATTTATTTCTCTTGGTTCTATGAAACAGTGTATATCTTTAGTATTACCAGCCCCTGAGATTACAAACAATGTTCTTTCAAATATGCATTACACAAACAGAAAGTTGCAGGACAGAATCATGTAGTATAAACTATTTTATCCCCGAGAAGGCGAGAAGAAAGACACAAGATTGGTTTGAAATTTCGAAGTGAAGACTGTCATTGAATGCTGTGCTAATAAAGAGCTAATGAAAGTACAACAGTCCAGCGCCCTCTGTGACATTCACTTCGGGATTCTGTTCTGACGTCATATTGTTGTGACGTAGTACGTGTGCTGTAAATAAAACTTTCAAACCAATG
>JAGDQP010035527.1:0-19542 GCA_022664845.1 Lepisma saccharinum
TTTTTTATTCACAACACCTCTTCAATTGTCCTCACGATGCTGGTTTAACACCGAAATTTTGAGCTCCCACCGGGAATCGAGCCCGGGACCGCTCGCTTTGAAGTCAAGTGCGCTACCGACTAGGCTACGCAGGAATACCATTAACAGTAGAACTGACGGGTCAAGGTACCCTCAAAGACTTCCAACCTGCTCTATCCAAAAAGTGCATATTTCGAAATTGTGCGATGACTGAGCAAGGTACTCCCCAAAGGAACTACAGGATTCCCAGAAATTCTCTGAACTAAAAGTAGGTCGAAATGTTCATGAACTTTTAAACTTACCTGCAGGTAACAATAACTCGTTTTCGCCAAGTCGATATGTCAGATTCCATTTGCCAAGTGAATTTAGTAAACATACGTGGTTGCATAGCCTACAGGAGTCAGAGCTATTCTTCGAACTGGCATACATTCAACGAACTATTGATTAATTTGTTATCAATGAGAGAATTGAATTTTAATTTTATTTATGACCTTTAGACATCTAAGGCTCAGGCCGGGATACGGGGAGGGGAAAGGATTCGGGAAGGTGTCGCCAGGGCCTACGTTTAAGGTGCCATCCCGGCATATGCCTGGTGTGAGTGAGGAAATCCCTTGAAGAACCTCAGGATGGTCGACCTCTGGGATCGAATCCACGACCTCCTGAATGCTACTCCAACGCTCTACTACTGAGCTATGGCTGCTCGGTATCAATGAGAGGGAATATCATTGCAAACCTTAATGGCGAAGATTAATCATTTCAACAGTGTAGTGCAGTGTAATAGACGACCGCAGTGGTCAAGTGGTCACAGATGCCAGGTCTTGAGTCACAGCTAGAGTTCCGCGTTTTTCCAGGCTGGGAATTAACTTTGTGAAATTTGATGACACATAACAAAAATTTAATTCAAGCGAGATTGGATAAAATTCTTGGTTACTAAAATGACCCGTAAATACAAAGTGTGTTCGTGTTTTTTAGAAATCATGATAAAGGAAAGTCACATATTTTTTAATAATTGTGAACGATAAAGGAAAGAAATGAGACACGTTTGAATGGACATTTCCGTTTTCCCCGTCCTTATATATTTTACAATTTGGTTGTGTACATCAGATTAAATAATATATATTGTTTTTGAAATTTCAGCGCTACGGTTTTCCGTTACGTAGAAATATAGCATGAAATACTGAGAATTCAATCTCCTACGTCATACAACGAAAATCATCCTCTGATTGGTTTGACGTAATCAATTCGTACTCATTCCGTAGCTATATGCTTCTCCCTATGTTATGTTCCTTATTCAGATATTTGAGGACAAAAAACAAAAAAGAGAAAACACATTCATATTATCACGTAACAAAATAATTAATGCTCAAACCTGCAGAATACATTTCAATAAGTTAAAACACCAAAACATGTTTTTAATAACAGAAATTGCTCGAAACAATGACAGCAGCCAGTCTTAACTTGCAGTGCTCTTCTAATCACTGGTTTGTATCACTTTTGATGTCTTGAAAATTTAGAGCAGTTGGTTAACGCATGCAGCTTCTTTTTTTTTTAACTTTTTATACTTTACCCTAAGGCTGTTCGAATCCTATCAAAGGCCGTGTTTTATTTTACTCCACGAAACGCAAGAGTAACTTCAATGTAATACATTCAATTTAAGTTTTTGTTTCTTACATGCTTTCATTATTATTTTTTACAATTACATATTAAAACTATTCAATATATTCACGGACTACAAGTGGTACGTTCAGTTGTTAGCAGATGGCAGTAACGAGCACTATTAATTCATGTGCTTTTAAGTTCTTGAAAAATGCTTCACCAGCATTGATTAAAAAAGTAAACGATTGTCGAACGTAAAAACCCAATTTTATTTTACAGAAAAAAATAGGTAATTCTTTTTAAATACAAGCGTTCTAAAGAGCATTAGTAGAAGATATCTTATGACTTAATCATGAAAAAAGAGCTGCTATAAATTAGTGTTGAAGCTACCAAAATATATCAATATCTTAAAAAAGTATTAAAAGTAAAAATCAATTTTAAATGAATAAAACGAACTAAATGACGTGTTAAGGCATACAGAAACGCTATTCACCACTTATACTATTTCTTTCGATCCATTTTTGCTATCTCTTTTAAACAATACCAGGAAATCAAATGCCATCTGTACGGTAATGACAAGCAGTCGACAGACTGATTACATCATAACATGGCGGCGCCCGATTAAGCGCAAGTCTGAGAGTCTTTTGAAGCAAGTCTTTATAACTCTTGATAAAATCATCACAGAAAGAAAAGAAAATGTTTTCCGTAGTCTACTTTAATAGACGAATTTTTTATTGCAATAAAAAAGTACTACCGGAAATGTCCATTCAGTTGACATAACTTGAACAATATTCCAAACACATTTACGTCTGATCGTCTTTATTTTATTTATTTATTAGGAAGAATACAACAGACGTATGCCCAGTTTCAGTATTCTGTAAAAAGTAAATTACCACTTAGTTTTTTTATCTTACCAGGAATGTTTAATAATATGTAATCATTCCATACTGTCAATAGTATCAACAAAATAAAATCATAATATATACTAAACGCAAGAGAAATACATCCATATAAAGACAAATTTAAAACTAACATATCTTTTCAAAAGGGTGTAATAATACATACGGAATATATAATAGTTAATACAATATAAAAACAAAGTAAATATACAAATAAAGATCTAAGAATAATGTAAGACTGACAATACAGATGTATTTAAATGATTTATAATTTCCTTTTCGGTTTTGATGCGCCCATCCCAAGTTTCTTTTTGCCATCTTATGTTTGTAAACTAGAACTAGTTATTGCAATTTTGCTTCCTTTAGAATATTTTATTACATTATTCTGGAAACTTCTTTGGCTTTGATTAATTATGTCTACCTCATTTTTCATTCCACATAACCTATTGTACATAAAGCATATTCTCCAAATGGGTGACCATTTTAGAATTTCACTTTAAAAACTTTATTTTTATATGGGCCAGTTTAGTAACTTTGGACTTCGGCCCGTCACGATTTGCCTTTAGCTGTTAAGTGTTAAAATCCACACCCATGCCCCTGCCGGGACTCGAACCGGGGACCGTTGAGTCGATAGCCTACCGCTGCAGACCGCTCGACCACCCGGCCGGCTTTTTAGAATTTCAGTTCGGGGTTTCATGCAATGGAAAAGGCCATTGTTATCCATTCGGGTTCTAGTATCCGGTATCCGAAATTTGATTTCAGAGAGTAAGTCTAGACTATCTACGTAATTATGAATAAATTTATAAAGAAAGTGTGAGTGAATAATGATTCTCTTGTTCTTCAGCGTAATGAGTTCAAAATTCTGAATTAGGCTTGCATAATGTTCAAATTAGGATAAAAGACGGTGGTTTTACATGTTAGGAGGCTGAGGAATTTATATTGGATCTTTTCTATTTTCTGACAATTAGTTTGAGTGATAGGATCCCAGATGATAGACCCATATTCAAGTTTTGGTCGAACCAACTAATACTTTTCGTATGTATTAGTCATTCTGAAGTCCCTTACGGTTCTACAAATCAATCCTAGAATTCTGAAAGATTCTGCTGTTATATTGTTTATATGACAATTAAACGTTAGTTTAGAGTCAAAAATAACTCCAAGATCTTTTATTATTTCTGGTCTTGGTAAAACACTGTTATTAATTGAGTAAGGAAACTGAATAAACATTCAACGTCTAGTAAATATAATCGTAGTTCATTTTTTTATTTATATTCATATCTAATTTATTTCTGTGATGCCACCTATTTATGCTATCTAAATCTTCTTGTAATTGATAACAATCTTTGATTGGTACAACTTTAGAACATATTTTAAGATCATCTGCATACAATAGTTTTTCAGAGTGTACTACACAATCAGGGAGGTCGTTTATGAATAACAAAAATAGTAACGGGCCTCAATTTGAGCCCTGAGGTACTCCTGATGTCATTTCGAATTCCTTTGATACAAAATCTCTGTAGATAACGGATTGTACACTGTGTTGTAGGTAAGATGAAAGAAGATTGACTAGGTTTTTTTGTAAAATTGAAGTGCTTAAGTCTGGCAAGTAATATGCAGTGGTCTACGGTATCAAAGGCTTTGGCAAACTCAGTATATACAAAATCAACCTCACCACTCTTATCTAAAGTTTTAGCTAGATAATTCGTGATTATTATTAAATTTGTAGACGTCGATTTGTTCTGCATAAAACCGTGGTGTACGTTTGATATTACTAGTCTAACGTGAGTTAAGAAATGATGATAGAGACAATTTTCAAAAACTTTAGCGAAGGTTGAGAGAATTATTATTGGTCTATGATTTTCAATTTTTCTGAATTACTTGATTTTGGTATTGGACATACTAGAGCCTGTTTCCACTGTTGGGGGAATTTGCATGTGCGTAATGAAAGATTCAATATTATATGTAACGGATATTTCAAAAGTTCCGCACATCCTTTTACTAAATAAGTGGGGGACGCAACCTAAACCAGTCACCTTTTTAGGATTTAACTACTCTATCGCAACTTCTACCTATTTGAGAAATCGACAGACTGTCGAGTCTACCTAGTCGGGTCATAAGTTCTGTCCCAACTGCAAAAGATAAGTAAAATAAGCGGAGGAAAATGAAAATGTTTTGCGAAATAAAACAACGATAAGTGACAATCAATTGGGAACATAATTTATTCAAAATTGTTTCCTCTTGCCTGGACACAGACTCGTAAACGGCGGGTTCAATCATCAATGGCAGAACGTATCACATTCATGTCTATGTTAGCCACTGCTTTCACTATAGCAGTTTTCAAGCGGTCCAAAGTTATGTGAGGTTAAGATCCGCCAAATAGGACCAGATCTCGTGGTCAAGAGTATTTAAGTCTGGACTGGACGAGGGCCATTCTTCGGTGGTGATGAACGCAATGTTGTTGCGATGAAACCACTTCTGAGTCGATTTCGCCTTGTGAGCTGGTGGAACACCCAAGGCTTATTTTTTAACAGAGTGTTGCCAAGGGGTTTTATCACCTTGTCGAGAATGTCCTCTTGGTACACTTTGGCACTTGTTTTGACACCTTTTTGGCAAAAAGGGATTTCAGTGGGGCCGCAGTACTACACACTCAGCCAAACCATCACTGATGCGGGGTGATGACTTCGCTGGACTCAGGAAATTTTTTCACATGCTGCAGCACTGATTAATTGTAGCATACACTCTATCATTCTGTTGGTTGAGTTGTTCTTCAACAGGGAAAATTTTATCATCTGTAAACAAGATTTGTCGATGCTTGTTATCCGCGTACTGCTGCAGGAGCAACTTTGATCTGTCACGCCGCATTCTCATCAAGTGCTGATTTAACCGATGGCCTGTACTCCTGCAATAGGCATGAAGTCTTAGGTCTTCATTGATGATCGCGATATGTTCATTTGCAGGGCCATGAGTTTCTGTTTACGGATCGGATTTCGGGCAATTCGTGCCTTCACTGCCTTAACGACAGCTGGTGTCCTAACCAAGCGAGGTCTACAAGTGCGAGGCTTATCCTCGATAGACGATGTTTCATTATATCGCTGTATGGTGCGATAAACAAATTTTTGTGTAATGTTCAGTTTCCGCAGTAACTTAAAGATAGTCGTCGGATGGTGTCCGCACTTGTGTAAAGCCAGAACTGCGATGCGATCCTTTTTCTTTCCCCATTCCATCTTCACTCTGTAAAAAACAAAGAAAAAAAAAACAATGGTGTTGTAAGTTCAACCAACATTACCGTTTTACATCAATGCTACGTTATTTTCATACATAATTCCTTAACTACTGGAATTTTTCGTACAAGTTTGGGACATAACTTATGACCCGACTAGGTATTACTTGAAGACATACAATGTTCCATTTCCATTATTTTGAATTCAGTGCAGCTTTCTCTGTATATGGATCGAAAATAGGAAGCAAAAGTGTTAGCTATATCTTCATTATCATCGATTAGCTTGCCACTAAATGAAACAGGACTGGCAGAGGATATCTTGATTTGCTTTTCATGAAATTCCAAAATTGACTTGGATCAGCAGTGACTTGATTTTCTGTGTATATACAAGTTATATACTTTATCAATTTCTTTCTTTGTTTCCTTGCGCAATCTCTTAAACCCAATTAAATAATATTTATTATTTGAACACTTTCTACAATAATAGGTTTTAAGTTTTATGTTGCTAATTATTTCTTTAGTGAACCAACACGGATAATTTTTCATTGATGGTTTCCTACGGGAGACACGTTTATCAAATACACCGTAAAGAGCAGAATAAAAATATTCTAGTGCGTCATTTACATCTATTATGTGTTTGAGACAGTCCCAGTCTACTGCACGAAGTTCATGGCACAATACATCAAAATTAGCTTTTCTGAAGTTATAACCAGTTAAATTACGTTTAAATTTCGAACTGCTTACACTATTATATTTGATAGTAATGAGCAAGGCTGGGTGAAATTTAACCTCTTTTAGAATAGGATATTTCTTTCTATTTACTTCTATAAATGGTAAATTTGAGAAGACTACGTCTAAGCTTCGTCCATGTGAATTTATTACATTATTGTAAGAAGTTAAATTGTATAAAGAGCTGAAGTGCCAAAGCATTTGGGATTTTTGTGTAGAGTGAAAAATTAAAATCTGTATCTGTTATTTCCGGTAAGTAAAAATCACCCATGAGAAGAACAATGTTTCCAAACGGGCAATGACATTCTATACAGTGGTACAAATTTTCGTATAATACTTCCACAAACAATTATTTGTAGGTTATGTTTACGAAGGGCGCCAAGAAGAACACCCCCACCCGTTGTTTTCCCCATTATTTCACAGTTGCGGTCCTGTCGATAAACAACATACGTGTCGTCAAACAATTCGGAATTATAATGCCCCCTTCTTGTTTACGTTTCAGTGATACCAATTACTGAATAAGTATTACTGAAAACACTACAATAGAAATCCCTCATTTCACCCTTTAGTGATCTAACATTTTGCATGTAGACAAGAAGCTGCCCATTTCTTTCACACAAACTTCTTACAACACCGGTTTCACTGCAGTCAACTTTTGTCGCACTTCCCTTCCCTCTTTCCCTTATACTTAATCCCTCCCTCTCTTGTACTTTCCCTTTGTATTTGTCCTGGTTAACAGGTATTGGTATTTACAAATTTTGGCTCCTTTCGGGGATGGAAGACGGTCGTAGTCAAGGTCGTTGCTCTTGAGAATCCGTTCGCTGCATTGAGAAATTGTCCTTCTGTATGCTATTACTAGAACTAATAGAGGAAGCCTTACGGGAAATATTTCCGGATTTGAGATTGCTAAAATCTAGGTGGGGATTTTGAAAGTCCTCTAGCCCTTCAATCAAAAGTTTGCCATAGCTTCACTTGGCCCTCATTTCTTCTGATTTTGCACGAATTAGATACGTTTTTAGCTCAGAACGAATATTTCTAACGCGATGTGAAAAATCTTCGGCAACTGACACAGGACGATTTCTTCCTTTGAAAGCACACCCAAGCACTTCCGAGTTTTTCTTAAACTCACTGAACTGAGCAATTAGGAGACGACTGTGTTCACTTTCTTTCCGAGCACCTAACCTATGGACTAACTGAAAAGTGTGATCTGATGTGTTTATTCTCAATTCTTCCCAAATAAATTGTCTCAATATATTTTCACTTCCACTCCAGTTTCATTATCCTGTTCTCGTATGTTGTAAAGCGCGAGGTTGCTTCTACGAGATTGGTTTTCCAGTTTGTCAATTGTTAACTCGTTTTGCTTAATTTGTTGCCCGAGTTTTCTTTTTCCTGTTGTGATTATTTCTAGTTGCTTTGTTAATGGACATTTCCGTTTTCACCGTCTTTATATATTTTACAACTTGTTTGTGTACATCAGATTAAAAAAATATATAATGTTTTTTTTTAATTTCAGGCTACGGTTTTCCGTTACGTAGAAATATAGCACGAAATACTGAGAATTGAATCTGCTACGTCATACAACGAAAATCATCCTCTGATTGGTTTGACGTAATCAATCCGTACTATTTCCGTAGCTGTATGCTTCTTCCTATGTTAAGTTCCTTATTTGAGACGAAAAAACAAAAAAGAGAAAGAACATTTACATAATCATTAACGAAATAATTAATGTACAAATCTGCAGAACACACTTCAATAAGTTAAAACACCAAAACATGTTTTTAATAACAGAAATTGCTCTAAACAATGACAGGGTCAGTTAGTATTTTAAACAATACTAACAAATCAAATACCATGTGTATGTTAATGACAAGCAGTCGGCAGACTGATTACGTCTTAACATGGCGGCGCTCGATTAAGCGCAAGGTTGAGATTCTTTTGAAGCAAGTCTTTATTACTGTTGATAATTGCATCACAGAAATAAAAGACAATGTTTTCCATAGTTTATTTTAACAGAATAATTTTTTATTGCAATAAAAAAAATCTACCGAAAATGTCCATTGTCTTATTTGGTTACCGTGTTCAGCTGTTTCGCGGTTAATTCCTGCAATGTTCTTACTAATTTTGTCTAGTTTCTTAACCACATCTTCTAGTATGTACGCACCAGGTCAGGGTTTTTTCCTGAGGCTAAAAGAAGCACAGAAATCACTACTCCAATGCAAAACAAGGATACAAAACTCGGTGACACTTCCACGGAGAAGGGCTTTTTCCGCTGAAACTTCAGTCTGACTCCCCACAGGCCGATGACCTGCCGGTATTGTTGTATGCCAATTCTCATTTCCCCAAACTTTGCAGGAGGTTTCCAAAAACACGTCCTCACTCACTGACACTCCAGACTCAACCCAGACTTTGCACGGTTTGATTACTTAATCTGAAAATGTTGAAGATCTGCCTATTCATCACGTATAAAAAAAGTTAAATGAGAATGGTGAAATGTGGTTACGTTTTAAGTTGAAAGTTCAAGTATTGACATTTGGAGCAAAACATTCTGAAAGAAAATTTGTGTAATTCCAAAATATATAACAGGTTATAAATCATTTGAATTTTGTGTAAGGCACTACGATGCGTAAAGATGCAAACGTTGTATTCTTTTTTATACAGAGTGTTACTTTAAATAATGTTTTGAAGATTAGGGAGATGAAATGAAGTTGAAGAGGCAGCAAAGTTCAAACCAATACATTAATTATTGTCATATTCTAGAAGAATAAATGTTTCGGTGAGTAAATTTCGGGTTCAATTAATTATTTTTATGTGTCTTTCTATAAATGTGTTCGTCTGCACATGGATGTACATTGTACATAGCCGAAACCGTTCAAAACGCAGGTTCGATTCTTAGGACAGAATTCATCTTTACTAGATAGCATATGCATTCAATCGAAATAAGGCTTTGTCTTACTTGCCTGATTCCTTCCCTTGGAAAATTGATGGCCGACAAAAAAATCTCTCGTAGACTTGTTCCGGATTAAGGCATAACTGCCTTTTCCTCAACAATGTAATTTAAAGGACGACCATATGAATGCTTCGTCTTTCTGTCCAATTTCATATTCCGGCTATTTCCAAAAGTTTATTTCCAAAAGCAAAGCTTCTTATGTTTACACTCTAAATCACCACTATACGACCCAGTAATGACAGCCTCTTCCAAGTTCTAGAGAATAAAACTAAAGATCCTTGTTTTCAAGCAACGACTCATTATAAATTCTTTGAAAAAGACAAATTATTTAGAACCTGTTAGATTAGATTCAAACAAATCTTCCCTCAACATTTCTTACTCCAAATCACAATACCTGAACTTTCAACTTAAAACGCAACCTTTTTCCACCATTCTCATTTATCTTCTTTTTCGTACTGAATAGTATCGGGAAGGGCGTACGCCATAGTGCTGTTACCGCCCATAAAATTCATTTTATCCTATCGTGCTGAATAGGCAGATCTAAACAATTTCAGATTAAATAATCCAACCGTCCAAATGCATAAGGACGATCAGACGTAAATGTGTTTGGAATATTGTGCACGTTATCTCTACTGATTTCGAACGTGTTTAACTTCTTTCGTTTTTCATAATTATTAATAAGTCCGTGACATTCCCTTATCATGATTTCTAAACATTATATAAAAACACATACTTTGCATTTACGAACCAAGAACCTTATCCTATCTCGTTTCCATTAAGCTTTTTGTTTGGTGTCTTCAAATTACACAGTAAATTCCCAGCCGGGACTCAAACGCAGAACACGAACTCTGACTCATGACCTGACACTTGTGAGCATTTGACCACTGCGGTCGTCTATTACCCTTTGGTACTTAAACTTTTACATAATTAACCATCATCACTCAGGTTTTTAATGATATTCTCTCTCATTGATAAGAAATAAATCAATAGTTCGTTGAATATATGCCAGTTCGCAGAATAGCTCTGGCTCGTGTAGGTTGTGCAACAAAGTATTTCTACAGAAATCCGTTGGAAGTCTTTTGGGATCCCTTGCCCCCGCAATTCTACTGTTAATGGTATTGAAAAAATCAAGCTCTAAAGTTCCTTTCCCACGCTTTCGACAGCCTGTAGCTCCGAAACTAAGAGCGATTCGACAAATTACACAAGTCTTTTTTTCTTTTTGTTTGTTTATTGCGATGAGAACTTTTCGTTCCTATAGTTTTGACAATTGGTTTTTGTCCACCATGTAAATATTCACAGTATGGGGCGAGATTTTGAACCCGGAGCATAAGGGAGCTACGGTATGTCCCTGAGTTTTGTAGTGAAACACAATATACTAGTAAAATCAAATATATATCTGTTTATTTATTTATTGAACACGACAGGTTAGATACCTAGTTGTGGTGTTCAACATACATGTCATATTCTACAGACACACATATATTTATATGTTTGGAGTTCCATAGTGATAAATTTTGTCAAAACAATTCATTACCTTATATACGAATGAAATTGACTTATTTTTATATCTATATCAGGACACGTTTTAAGAATACAATTATATAAAGAGCACATTCTCCTAATAGGCGATATATCTAATATATTCGTTCTTTGGGTCGGGAGATGGAAAACTCCATCACGAGGTCGAATAATTCTGTGCGGGACGTTCAACTCTATTTCTGACAATAAACTTTCCGAGTTAATATTGCTATGTAGTAGTTTCCATAGGAAAGATAATAGAAAATTATCTCTTCTGTTTTCCAGAGATTGTAATGTGTATTTATTTGCTAGGTCCAAGTACTTTTCGAACTTAGGATATATTCCTGTTTCTTTGTAGGTCAGAAAGCGAACAGATTTAGACTGTATAATTTCTATTTGGCGAGTCTTCTTCTTTGTATTAGGATGCCATACTACTGCAGCATATTCTAACTTTGACCGAACATACCCTGCATATTAATTTTTTAGAACATTAATATTTGAAAAATCGCTTCCTAATCTCATTACAAACCCGAGGTTCCTCTGAGCTTCACTAATAATAATACGCTTAATGTGCATATCAAACGAGAGGTTGGGCTTTGATGTCACTCTACCCTTGAATAGAATAGAAGCAGGTTATTTCCCGGAATTTTAAGCTACAGATAATTGATTTTTGCGGGCAGTAATTATGATCAAAAATAGATTTCTTCCTTGAATAATACCTTAATTAGAAATTAACGAATGGGATGGGAGCATATTTCGGTAAGAATTCATAGATTTTCAGTTTACAGTAAAGATGTCTTCGAAAGTTGTATTACCTATAGGATCTTAAATTCTTCCTATAATTAAAAAAACTTCTTCAGATCCTTAGAGATTTATTAGTACTTTATTACAACACACCTAATAACCAGTCCATATGTCCCTAGTTTATTCCTTATACCGTATTTGTCAGGAGGAAGATATAGGAAGCAAGCATAGCAATGTGGCAGTGAATGCATAAGCAGGAAATTAATTAAAATTTTCTTCAACAGATGGTAGAAACAAACTCTCTAATATTATTTCAACAAAAACAAACATATTTGTGGTTCTCTTCTTGAATACAGTCTCAAGAATGTACAGAATTATAAGGACAAAATAGATGTTGGAGTTTACTCCACCAAGTTAGCTAAATTTGGAATATAATCCATAATATCTGACTGCTTACGAAATTTCTTCTTCAACTAATTCTATTGACTAAAAAAGTAACAATATCTTTCTCGAAGATAATTTTCTACTGCACGGTTTTGTTTAATATAAACGCTTTTTAATAGCTTGTAGAAAAATTTTAATATGTTGATATAAATAAAGTTTCTGTATTTTAAGAAATAATTGATTAGAGAAGTATTTTCTTAAATATCATAGACTACTCACTATAGAAAGTGTTCTCTTTCATGTAATCTAGTAATTTCATAAAATATTTACTCTGCAATTCTCTCTCTACGAGATCGGTATTACAGCAGAACTTAACTAGGAACTTCGGGAGGAAGTTATAAATACTTAAAGCAATCAATCCAGATCTAATATGGAAATGTAAACGTCAATGCGTCTCGCGATAGTAAATTACTTTTACTTCCGGTGAAGACCTAAGTTTCATAGGTATTCGGTCACTCCAATTGAGTCAGATCTAGCTCAAAGAAACAACAGTTTTTTTTTCAAATTTGATTTTCTCACGACAAAATATGGTTGGTGTACGACAACATTAACTACAGCGGAGCAATCTACAGTAATGTCTTAACACTATGAGGCAATAAATATTCCATAAGAATCTCACTGAAAACGGCTAGACTCGTAACAATTCTTTTCCCCGCCATGTAAAATGTGCATTCTTTATGCAACCGGTAAGATCTTGGTATCACACAAATAAATATAGAAATTAGGTTCTTACGTCTTTATCCATGGTTCTTTCCACCCTTTCAGGCCAGTAGTGTATTTTTAATTTCTATGCGACTCAGTGGCGGCGACGCAAAACCAGCTGGCACCCGGAGCAAGTAAGGCCGAAAAGCTGGGGTCCCCGTTGGGGACTCACTAACCAAGATGTAGGACCTAGCTATAACTGCTCGCACACTCGAGTTGGTCTATATATGTGAATAGTTATTAAGATGGTCGCTTATCAACCATTACAGCCAAGCAGACAAGTAAGAATCCTGAGACGACATAGTTATAACGTCACAATCCACCATCGAGGTTCTTCATTAGTGTTCCACTTCGAGGTGAGAATTTATCGAGAGGACGTTATGTAACTGCGGGGTAAGCTGAGAGTGTATAATGCGAGAGTTGAGAGCCTCGCTTACTCTCGCGCAAGTATGTGTCGTGTTCCGCTCTTTGTTTCAACTTCAAGAAATTTCGTCTTTTATATTAAACTGGCACCCGATCATATACTACTAATTACCGTTTCATTGTCGGAAGAAATGACTCTGAATGCGCAACGATGACTAAGTAATAAAACCGAAGCAAATGCAGTCCACTGCAATAACGCGAAACGTAACGTCACACGCAGGTTTAGAAACATTAAGCGAAAATACCTGACGAAGAAAATTCAGAAGATAGAGAAAAACGTTAGGACAAATAACAGATCTAAAGAAAATGGTAAACTCGTTAAGAAAAGGTTACCAGCTAGGGCTAGGAATAACTAAAAATGAACATGGAGATCTTCTGGCGGATCCGACAAAAATCCTCGATGCATGGGAAATCTATTTCGACAAACTTCTGAATGGGTACACGAACTTAATGGAATTGAGGTCGAGATTTCGATAAAGAAAAAGAAAAATGTCAAATCACCAGGAATTGATAACATCCCAGACGAACTAATTAAAGCGGGAGGAACAGCACTAGTCAGGGGACTGCATAAATAGATGAGTGCTATATGGAGAAAGGAGGCGATTCCAAGGAAATGGAAAACTTCAATAATAGTTCCGATTTACAAAAAATGCGATAAATTGGATACCTCACGATTAATATCAAGAAAGCTGAATTTAAAAATATACAGAACAGTTATTCTACTGGTAATACTTTACGGTTGCGAATGTTGGAGTACGACCATAGCAGATGAAAATAAATTACGAGTGTTTGGAAATAAGGTCTTGAGAAAAATATACGGGCCAAAACGGGATGAGATGATTAGGGACTGGCGGAGACTGCATAAGGGAGAACTTGACGGACTTTACGACTCACCCGATGTTGTAAGAACAATGACATCGCGACGACTAAGATGGACAGATCATGTAATTCGGATGGGGGAAAGCGAAAAGTATATCTAAGTTGGAAAGCCGGAGATAAAGAGACTCTTGGGAATATCCAGACGTTGTTGGAATGATAATATTAAATGAGATCTTCGAAAGGTAGATGTTCTAGGTGCAAATTAGCTTCATGTTGCCCAGCATAGAATCCTTGCGAGTTCCATAAGCCATATAGTTAGTTAGATTTCCATTATTCTTATTATTGATCTCCGTTTCATGTAATTAGCCTTTTTATTTAAATTAAATTATTTATAAAAACTTCAGTAGTTTTCAGAAATACATTTTTCACAAAACTACCATAATAGTGCAATTACCGCCCATGAAATTAATTTTATCTTATCTTAAAACAACCATAGGAATGCAAGATTAATGCAAGACATATTTGCGAGAGAAAGAAAATAGTTCCATTTCGCACCTGCGAGGCTCTTTCTCCGCTAATGTGATTAATAGTTACTTAGACCTAGGGAAGATAAATGAATATGCTAAGCCATTGAAAGAAGCTTTTATTAGAGTCAAAGTCTTAGATTTCTCAGTCGTCCTAGCAAGATCTTCGAGAATCTAATGGCATATGACTAATCGTTGTCTGCCTTCTAGTTACAGAAATCTAAGAGGAAGACAGACAGAACAATTTCTCTATTCGCTTCCGTTTAAACGGGGACTCTAAGAACAAATTAATTACGTGCAAAATGTCACAACTGAAACAAAAAGCTATTACAGATGTATAAAGAATAAAATTTACAAAATTAAATTTGAATAAAAGTTTTACATTAATAACTAAAAAAAGCCTCTATTTCTCAATCGATTGACTCATTTATTATATGGGAGACATATCATCTTGAATAGGTATACAGTATATAAGTATACAGTACATTGATTAAGTATACACGTTCTTGATTAATTTATAGAAGAGATTTCATCTTGAATATTGCAGGTTCTTGTTTAATATATTAAAGAAGTTTTATCTCAAATTCTGGTTTAATCTATAGTAGGCGGTTCATCTTGATTACTGCACGTTCTTAGTTAATCTATAAAATACGTTTCATTTTGAACTTTGAATGTTCTTGTTTACTCTATAGAAGAGATTTCATCTTGTATACTGCACGATCTTGTTTAATCTATAGTGGACATTTCATCTTGAACACTGCACGTTTGTGTTTAATTTATAAAAGAAGTATCATCTGGAATACTGCCCGTCCTTGTGTAATCTATAACATACGTTTTATCTTGAATACTGCACGTTCTTGTGTAATCTATAAAAAACCGTTTCATCTTGAATACTGCACGTCCTTGATCAATCTCTAAAAAAAGTTTCATCTTGAATATTGCGCGTTCTTGTTTAATCAATAGTACGCGTTTCATCTTGAATACTGCATGTTCTTGTTTAATCTATAGTTTCATTCTGGATTCTTGTTTAATGTATAGAAGACGTTTCATCTTGTTTAATCTACAACAACTTCTTATCTTGAATACTGCACGTTCATATTTAACCTATAGAAGAGATTTCATCTTGAATACAGCACGTTTTTGTTTAATATATAGTAGACATTTCATCTTGCAAACTGCACTTTCTTATTTATTCTATAAGAGAAGTCTAATGCATTCTGCTCCTTCCTGTTTAATCTATAGTAGATGTTTCATCTTGAAAACTGCACAGTCTAATTTAATCTCTAAAAGAAGTATATCTTCCATACTGTACGTTATTGCTTAAACCAGAAAAGACGTTTCATCTTGAAGACTCCATATCCTTGTTTGATCTATAGTAAATGTTTCATCTTGAGTACTGCACGTTCTTGTTTAATCTATAAAAGACGTTCTACCTTGAATACTGCACGTTCTTGTTTAATCTATAGTAGGGATGTAACCTTGAATATTGTAAGTTCATGTTCATTCTTTACTTTCATCTTGAGATATTGTTTAATTTATAGAAGAGCACGTTCTATTTATAGTATAGATCATACTGAATACTGCACGTTCTTTTTTAATTTATTGTATATCTTTTGTTTTGAATACAGCACCTTCTCATTTAATCTATTGTAAACGTTTCATGTTCTGTACAGCACGTTCTTGTTTGATCTATAAAAGACGTTTCATCTTGAATTCTACACGTTTTTGTATTAATCTACAGTAGACGTTTCATCTTGAATATTGCAATTTCTTTTTTAATCTGTAGTACACGTTTCGTCTTGAATACAGCACGTTCTCGTTCAATTTATTGTAGACGTTTCATGTTGTATACAGCACGTTCTTGTTTGATCTATAAAAGACGTTTCATCTTGAATACTGCATTATCTTGTTTAGTATGTAGTAGATGTTTCATCTTGAATATTGTACGTCCTTGTTTAATCTGCAATAGACGTTTTATCTTAAATACTGCACATTGTTGTTCAGTCTGTAGTAGAGGCTTCATATTGAATACTGAACCTTCTTGTTTACTCTGTAGTAGACATTTCATGTTGAATAGTGCACGTTGTTATTTAATCTATATTTGGCGTTTAACCTTGAATACTGCATGTTCCCTTTTAATGTATAGAAAGCGTTTCATCTGGAATACAGAACGTTGTTGTTTAATCTGTAGTAGACGTTTCATCTGGATTTGCTTTCATGTTTAATAATAGAATGCCCTGTAAAGTGGAAGATTTATTAATTCAAAAGATTTGTAAGGGTTTCATGGTGAAGGAAGAATATAATTTATTGATTGGAAAAAAATATTTTTTTGTGTGTATTGGGACGTGATCAATAAAATATTGGACGTAGGAATTTTCTGATGTGATGTTTCCATCATTTTATTCAAAGACTTCACTATGAATAACGTACATAAACAATTATCTAATTCGTATAATATTTATTATTGATACAGTTCTACGCCTTTTAAATTGTGTTCTTGTTGTACTAGACCAGTGAACGAGTCTTTTACAATGGTCAAACTCATCCAGATATCATTTCAAATCCCAACATCCCTAAACACATGTCGCTTTCTTATAGCATAAATTGGTGGATGGAACATGGAATTCATAGCATCTGTAGAGAAGTTATCAGTTTGGAACCCTATTCTCTATATCAAACTTTATCAAGCTGTTCTTTACGAAGATTAAACAGGTGGTCCGTAGAATTATAATTTAATTAAATAAAAAATATCCTAACATAATTTACTTCAACTTTACTGTGTTTCTATGCGCTAATATTTATTTCGCTTAAATCACGTAGTAAACCTTAAATGTAGATAAAACCCATATCCAATTATAAACGACACTAGGATTTCAAAACTTAGTGCTCTGTAGAACTATTTCAGACACATCACTGGTCCTAGAATAATAAAGGTTGAAAAACGCTGGTCTGCAAAAATTCATTTTGACTAGGATCGATGAAAGAATTTTACTTCTCATTATGGTTATCACTAACAGTCTCAAATACTAAGACAATAACTAGCCATGTTTATACTTTAGTTTCTCCATAATACAGCTGCATTCTGAACTAATTTGTTGCAATATTTTTGTGCTTCTAACGATACAATCAATGAAAAATATTCATATTAGGGTTGCCAGGTTTCTATAAGTCAATACGGGATAGATCATTACAGCTGACCAAAGGATATTCTATTATCGTGATGGTTATGGGATTCTCATAACACCTGAAAGCAAGAAACTAAATAACTCAAGGAAACAAATTAGTGTATTATTGTATTCTGAGCAAATCACTTATGGTGAATTCAGTTGTATTTATGCCCTTTAGGCATTCAAGGCTCAGGCCGGATAAAGGGAGGAGAAAGAATTCGGGAAGGTGTCGATCAGGGTCCATGCTGAAGATGCCTTTCGGATATTTGTTTGGTGTAACATAACAAAAACCCTTGAAAATCCTTATCAGGTGGTAGACCGTTCGGATCGAGCAAAACCTTCAGAATGCTACGCTAACGCTCTACCACTGAGTTACGGCGGCTCAGTATATATAAATTATGATAATTAACAAACAGCTTTATATTTAAATTTACACAGATTATAAATTTTACTTTTGTTTTACATCCTTTTCTTTAGTTTTCAATGGTTCGTATTGTCCTCCAATCTTGCAACGTTAACTAACCTCATTTCCCGACTTCATGCAAAGATAAACATTTGCACAGCGACGTGAAAATTTGAAAAAAGTTCTTTCATTCATAATTAAAAAGCCTCTATTATTCTATCAAATTATCAACATGCACGGCAGTGCATGAGCCAAGTTCTTCACGTCAGAAAACGTCAGCACTGCCAGAAGCATGTTATACAGGAACAAGAGTTTATGGCAAAATCGACGATTTGGGGGCCCCGTAAGAAAAAATATGTTAAAGATAGGAATATGAGCTTTTGCCGTTAAGAAGATATGGTAAATATGTGCAGATGTACAAAATTTCATATTCGTATCTCAAACTATGTTCTAGTTGTGGACCCCTGAAATTGCACATTTTAGGCTAACTGACTCACTCACTCACTGACTGACTGACTGACTGACTCACTCATCATATTGTTTAGGGTGTTTGAAGTAAGCTAGAAACATGAAATTTGGTATGAAGGTAGAGGATGATAAGTAGATAAAGGAAAAATTCCGACATTTTGAAAAAGTCGCCATCTTGGATTCAAAATGGCCGCCAAACCTAAAATTTCAAAGAATACACAGCCTAAACGACTAAAGATAGAACAGTGAAATTTGGTATGAAACTACACCATTGATAGCAAATTAAGAAAACTTTTTAAAAATTTGAAAAAGTCGCCATTTTGGATTCAAAATGGCCGCCAAACCTAAAATTTTAAAGAATACACAGCCTAAACGGCTGCCGATAGGAAAATGAAATTTTGTTTGACAGTACAACATTATTAGTAGATTTTGAAAATATTACAAAATATCTCTAAAGACGCCATCTTGAATCCAAAATGGCGGGCGTCATAAATCGATTTTCCAACTGCTTGAGCCAGAGATACGAAATTTGGCATAATGATGTATTATCAAGAGTAGTTTAGGAAAACATAACAACGTTTTAAAAAAGTCACCATCTTTGATTCAAAATGGCAGCTGAAATACCATTTTTCACATCGTTCGAGATAGAGAAATGAAATTTGGTATGGCAGTGTATCATCACGAGTATGTCACGAAAATATAAGAAAACGTTAAAAATGTGTCCATCTTTTATCCAAAATGCCCGCCTAATACCCAATTTATAACGACTGAAGCTAGAGAAACGAAATTTGGTATGAAGGTGTACCATTACGAGTAGGTTAGAATAAATTCGGCTCGTCTCCCCTACTAGGGTACAGTTCCCAGCTGGAGCCTGATTGCGATAAAGGGGTGCGCCCCAGCGAGGCCATCTTGGAATTCTGG
>JAGDQP010035528.1:0-19541 GCA_022664845.1 Lepisma saccharinum
GACATGATTAAAGAAGGATATGTGCCATTTCCATGCCACATGGTACTGGCCGGGGCACTTATAAAATTGGGCACGTACATACTGTACAGGATCAAGCCTTACTTTCTCCCTTCGTCTCGTCCCGAACGAAAATACAGAGAAACGCGCTGAAAATAATATCCAATAAATTTCTTAAAGGGGACCAATCAATAACGTCCAACAGAAATAAAAATTTGTTTGTAATAATCTTTCACCTACACTTTCGCACGCCACGAGAAGAAGAAAGAAGTCGTTGCGGTGGGCCGTCCCATAGACGACAGTCGCCTTCAAGAATATAAAGTACGTATTCAAAGATAAACAATTATAAAATGAGCACTGGTTTATTGCAATCAAGGCAATACTGCTACAACAAATAATAACAAAAAGATTACCTGGAATAAGCTCACATAACTTTAGTGATAACATGCTGTCTGACATGCCCAGCCCCTACTTGCAGGCTTATAGGCAGACATTATCTTGTACAATTGACACAGTAAATTTCTACACTTTAGCACTATATTCTCTCCACTTCTCCATAAGCATGTAAGCAATAACAAAATAAATAACTTCTTGGAGTATGGAAAATAATCTGACTTAAATACAACTGTTACTCCATTACACAAAATAAGCGACCACTACCCACCTGAGTAAATCATGAGGTGAGGTGGAGGTCGCGGATCATGTGCAAAGCAACTAGCATGACGTCATCCTTCCAACATCAATAGGAGACAATTCAACAGAAAAAGAACAACTTATGCTACATTTCTACACAGTACAAAGTGGGGGCCTTCCCCAAAACAAAATGAGACAAGGGGATCATTTTGTTTTCTTACAAAAAAACATAATAACCTATTTCATGTTTTCGACACGCTACTGCACTGCCGCATCATCGTTTCTACAAGGTAAATATCGTTTTATCAACGATACAGGAGACCATATCCTCTTGCCATAATCATTTTCCCCTACTATTGTGTTTGGGGTAGGGAAAGATTCAATGGTATAAGGTCCATGAAAGACATTCATCAATGATGTAGTTATCTTATCTTTCAAAGATGATTTTCGTTGGGCACGGACTAAAATTAAGTCTCCTACTTGAAACGTTACAGGGGCCATCCTTTTATTATATATACGTTTTCGTTCTTGCCAGGCCTTTTCCATATTCTGCATCGCAATTGTCCATAAATCCTCACTAGTTGATCCATCATTGTCGTCAATTTCCCACTGGACCAACAAGGGATCCATAGGAGGACGTCCTAAATATAACTCGAAAGCTGTTACTTTTGAATTACATTGTAACGCGGCATTGAAACTATGTTGTAATTCCTCAATATAACGGCTCCATAGAGATTGTTTATCTGTCAAATAAGTTCTAAGACTTTCTTTAAGCGTTCGTACGTACTTTTCCACGGCGTTGCTACTTGGGAAGTACGGACTAGATTTGAAATGCTTCAGACCCAACCCATGAGTGAATTGTTTGAAGTAACTAGATCACCAGTATGAAGCCCCGTCCCATATCTGCAAAATAGAGTATACAAAGCCTTAGCAATTGATTCAGAATTTACAGTCCGCAAAGGGATCAGATGAACGAATCGAGAAGCATCATCTAAACACAATAACACAGCAGAATAACCGCTGCTATTAGGCAATTGTCCGGTTAAGTCACAATACCAATGTTCGTGAACCTTTCGTGCAAATGTGGAAATTAATTGCCCCTCTCTTTTTGCCGTGCCAGGTTTAGCCTGCTGACATCGGTGACATCTACGGACAAATTCACGCACTTCACCCATTAAGTTACTACAGGTAAAATTATGACTTACTTTACCTAGGGTTTTAAAAAAGAACCTGATGGGGCCCCAACTTGGGGAGCCAGATGATAATAACTGATAACCATACTTCGTAAACTTTTGGGAAGAAGAATTTTTTAAGGTTTCACCTTGGCTTTAGTTATTTTATACAATAAGGAATTGATAATCTTATAATTCCCCTTTTCCCCGCCTTGTTGCATAGTTTCTTCATAAATATCTTTGACGTCCTCCTCAGTTTGCTGATATTGTCTAATATCCCGGTAAACCAGAGGCAAGGACCAAAGACTACATAAAGATCCACTTCTTTCATTTCTAATGACATCCTTATCTGGATCTGATTCTAATATTTGAAATAAGGAAGGATCCTGCATGCGAGAGATGAAATCACTCACTAGGTTTTTTTGACTCGAAATATGTTGTATGGTAAAATCAAATTCCATTATCTTTTGAATGATATTACCATATTTCTTCATCCCTCTCCCATTATTTAAAGTATGAATAAGAGGCATGTTGTCACAGTGAATGAAGAAATGGTTCTGCAAATAATATTTGTATCGCATTAAGATATTATATAAGGCGATTTATTCAACCAAATAAGCCGGGCAATTGAAATCTGCCGGCCTAAGCCTTTTGCTATAGGAAGCAACAGGTCTTATATGTCCGTTCCTTTCCTCTTGGCAAATTACCCCTCCCAATTTTTTCAAACTACCGTCACAGAACACGTGAAAAGTCTTGGTCATATCAGGGATACCCAATACTACGTTTTCCTCGAACCTTTGTTTCATCTTAGCAAGGGCCGCATTTTGAATTTTCCCCCAAGAAAAGGGGGTGGAAGTGGATAACAATTGTAAAATAGACGAATACTCGTCTATAAAGGCCGCGAAATAATTCAAACAACTCACTAACTTTCTAAGGCCTCGCCTATTTTTGGGGGGAGATAATTCTCTAATCGCCTCCAATCTTTGAGGGCAACATTCTACGTTCCCAATTGCCTACTAAAATCCAAGATGTTGGATTTTTTTCTTTAAATAGGGAAATTTTATCAGGAACTATGGTCAAACCCTTCTCTCGCATTCTAGTGAAAACCTTCTGTAGGAGGATCTTATGTTGTTCTACGGTTTCCGTAGTTAGGACTAAATCATCGGCATAGAAGGATAATCCCTCCTCTTCCAAATCCGCAAAAACATTTTCAAACATTCTGGCCAAAGTCTGGGATCCAACTTTAAGACCCATGCTTACTCGATTAAATTCGTAAACCTGGCCATCTAACGAGAATGCTGTATATTTAGAACATCGTTGTGAGATAACGAACTGATAGAAAGCCTTACGAGCATCCATACAGGAAATTACACGGGCCCGGGCCAATTTACTAATACTCTCTTCCACATTTGGACAAACATAACTGTCTCCAGATATTACTTGATTTGGAAGGTATTAGAAAGCCAGGAGACCTGTATTCGGATTTACTTCTTTTAATAATATTATGGTGAAATAACTCTTTGATGATACGCTTAGCTTCAACGCGATCCGAGGCCGCGTTTCTCACATATTACTTTATCATCCTTAACGTCAAATTCATATATAAAATCATTAATACATCCTATGCGATTGGTACCACGTCACCATATTCGGATAACAGTTTGCTTACAAATGTTTTCAATTCGCTATCCTGATCACAATATCTCGATTCTACTCCCTGTATAATTTTTTTTTTTTGTTCTTTATTAGTCATTTCTATACCAAAGTCATTCTTAACCTAAGTCTCGAGATCTTCCCTATTTACATATTGATTTAAGAGAACATCCCTAGGATATTAAAAAAAAATCAATAGGTTGTTCTACAACAACACTAGAACAAAGACTGACATTATGTTGCAATTCCACGTTAGACGGAGACCGGGGCGCTAAGGAAGAAACAACATCATTATGACAAAACCTTTTGTCTTTAATATCATTACCTTTAGTTCATTTTTTATCCTCCACAATCTTGTGGGAATCCTTGACTAACAGTGACCTGTTGTTGGAAAAATGTTTATTAGTAAAAATTCTAGTCCCACCTGAGCATCTTGGAACCCTCGGAGCCTCTCCACTCAATAGCCCCTCTTGTGTAAAATTCCTTATCTCCTGCAACCAATTCACAGGACGTGGAATATTTTCAAGAGTCACTGGAGAAGGTGCTTCAGTATCTTGAGGCAGGTCTTGGACCACTCTATGGATCCCCCTAGGTTGCATGTTGGGAGACCTAGTTGTGGACCCGTCCCTGCAATGAGACGAAGACGGGACAGATTTGTCTGGAATAACTGTCATATCCGACGCTACATGTTGCACGTCGACAAAAGGCAATATCACATGTAAAGCACTAAATGGTAAAGAACTTTTTAGGTTTGGTGAGTGCTTGAATTAGAGTAAGGTAAGGTATATTCGTGATATTTTGCTATAAAATCAAAATTTTTACTGAAGATTGAAACATAAACAAAGATCAAGGATGCACGTTCATTGCTCTACACTATCCTCCTATAATGGTAACTCTCTGAACAACTGAAGTGTGTATAAAATGAGTTCACAAAATGAAGTACATGTCCAGGTAATTTCGTGATAGGTAAGATAATTTCGTGACAGTAGTTAGATATGTATATTCGTTATAACAATTTTATTCTTAAAAAATATACAGAATACAAACAAACATTATTAGTATTGAACTGAAGAACCAAATAGCAATATTTGAAATCAATAATAGTGGTTTGAAGCATCTAATGCGAGAAATAAGCTAAATGTAGCCTATGCGTAGGCTACCTTTCAAATGCAAACAGAACCGAAATAAAAAGTTGGGTATAAAAAGTGTCTGACCGACTTTGAATAGCAATAACAAAAAAGCTTTTATTAAGGACTCTATCACAAAGAGAAATTAAGTTAGTTCCAATAAGTTTGTGTAACATTTAGTCTTCATTAGAAGTTGTATCAGCATCGCACATAAACACATCCGAACAGTCGTCTTGCTTTTGACATCTGACATGATATAGCACTGCACAAAAAGAACACTGTATCCATTTATCTCCTGTCTTATCACGCACATTGTCTTCATATCTTTCACCGCAATCCTAATCATCATCTTTCTTTTTCTGTTTCTTTCGCATTTGAGAGCAAGATCTTGAAGTTGAAGGTTGATCCACAGAGCTAACATTTTGCATTACAATATATGCAGGCAGCTAAGAATTTCTCGGTCGACCAACTTGCTTTTTGTCAGAAGGAAGTTCGTTTAAACATTTTTCGGAATATTCTCTTCGTTTCCGTGTTTTGGTAACTGATGGGTTGTTGGCTTCGTATGCAGTCCGGAGGGTAAGTAATGTGTCTATAAGAATTTTGCATGTTTTATTAAGGGTCTCATTTCTTTAGAAAGCGTTATACAGATAAACTACTACTGAAAAAATTAGAGTAGTATATCAGTTATGAAACCAGACAGCAATTTTTACTTACCTCTTTATGCTGAAGGTATTTATTAGCTGGTTTAAAATAACAGACGTGAATCACTCTTCCGCACAACGCCAACGAAAGCATTTCCACGTGTTATTTGTTTCCCCTCAACACAATCGAAGCACACAGCACAACCACTCCCTCTGGTAAGTGAAGCTAGATGTAGGCACATTCTCATGACGAAAATTTGCAACATTTGATGGCTAGGTGGGAATGCGGCGTTAGACCAACACTTCGTACGACCAACAGCCTCTCAAGCAGCAAGAACCGGCGTACGACCAACACCCCAGGGCAAAAATCTGTGTTGGTCGAACGCCGTGTTGGTTCAACGCCGGTACTTCGAAGTGTTGGTTTCATGCCGGTGTTGGTCCAACGCAGTGTTGGTTCTACGCAGGTGCCCAAAACAATAATTTAAGATCATATTTTTTATTATCTTTTTAGGTTTTATATATCTGGGGCGTTGTCAATTTTATTGTTGGTCCAATGCCGTGTTGGTCGAACGCCGTGTTGGTCCAACGCAGTGTTGGTCAAACGCCGTGTTGGTTCAACGCCGTGTTGGTCAAGCGCCGTGTTTGTCGAACGCCGTGTTGGCCTTACGCGGTGCCAATCCACACTAGGGTTTTTTACAAAAAATATTATTACATAATTATTTCATTATTATCAAAATTTGTGTTTTATCGTGTTGGTCGTACGCTGGATATTATTGTTGGTCTAACGCCGTGTTGGTCCAACACAGTCTTGTTTCCGTGTTGGTCCAACGCCGTGTTGGTTCAACGCCGTGTTGGTCCAACGCCGTGTTGGTCCTACGCATGTAACCCGGCTATTTTTCTTCACTGCAGTTGATAACAAAATTATCACGGAGTTATTTATATCACGAATATACTTTACCTTACCCTACATACAATATTATTTCAATGAAAGCTCCGTATCATCGAGTATTAATGTGAAGAGCATTTTACGCTTAACGAGCGCTTGAATTACATACAGTATTCTGGCAATGAAAGCTCGTATTATGAAGTATTATGGTAAAGAACTTTTAACCTCTTTTTATAGTATTGTATTTTGTACTCAATCCTAATTGTTCCTAAATTGTATCATGCATTTTCTTACTATAAATTTAAGTTTGAAAAGCTTGTCAATGCAACTGCCATTCTTGACTTGTCCATTAAGCTTTCAAGAAAGCGAGAAAGAAAAACTAAGACAAAATGGCTTAAATTACCTTCAGAACATGACTTGAATAAGGAACGAACGACAAATATAATTCAATGAAATGATAAACATCATTACAAAAAAAAAAGAGAAACCATTTTCTTCGCCGATAAGGAAACTAGATATCCAAACAAATCAACTAACCTAAAACCACAGAGTAAACTTTTGCAGATCGGTTGGTTGTTTGCAAAACTCGTCCTGGTTTTGCGAGGGCCGTTCGTTGTTGTCGGCCGGCGGCGACTTTCACCCCTGACAGTCCAAGTCATATCTTACTTGATGTTATGGGTGACATATATCTCGATATAATGGCACCAAAATATCAGAATAGCAGGTACATTTTTAGAGAGGAAGAAAAAAAAAATGGGAAACACAAGCAGAAGGCGAAGAAGAAGAAGATGATGAAGAAGAGGAATGGAAGCATTAAATCACCATCATTGACTTCAGTTTAGTCGTTATCACTGCTGACGTCATCGTAATAATTTACTACGTCAATTCCCCGGTGAAAACTTCCATCGCCATAGAAAACGATTTTAACGCCGCAGTCAGGAGATAGAAAAACAACTTCCTTCCAAGCTTAGGACGCATCGCAGTGCTACGATGCGGAAAATCTAGTGTTGACAACTTACCTTATTTTCCACTAAGAAAAATTAAAACTAGGTTCAATCATAGGTTCAATTCAAATACTATTAATGTAGTAAAAATACAGTTGAACCTCGATTATCCAGACTAATTAGGTCCGTAGGCAATCCGGATAATCTGGAGGTTATAAGAAAAATACAATACTCTACTGTAACACAATATACACTGTATGGCCATTTGTCACCGGACACCTAAGTCGTTTCTTTGCAAGTATTGTTGCAGTATCACGTAGGTCCATCTTTCGCCGCTATTACAACCTCTATCTTCAGGGGAACACTTTGTACTCTATTGCGGTGAGTGTTTCCAAGAAATTGGATCCATTTCTCCAGGCCCGTCATTCAGGGGGGCCAGGGAGGGGCAGTAACCCCGCCCTGGAATTTTATTTTTTCATTTCAAAATTTGCAAAAACGATAAAAAAAACGTTATGTGCGTCATGGACTGCGATTAAACAGATTCGATTTACTTGTATGCTAATGAGTAGTTAAAAATAGTTTCATTCCTAACAACTATTTGCATGGGAAAATACTCCCACTCTGTTTCCCATGTTTTATTGCAAGTCAATAAAGAAGTAGATATGGTGTGTGCGAATTCATTTCAGTTTATTTCTGTCTCATTTTAAATTTGTCCTCGAAGGTTACATATTTATAGCAACTAGTTTACAGAAAAGAAGACAAACTCAACTTGTTTTGCAAATTCACTGTTTTCATTTTATTAAAGATTTTTTTTATTATTATTATTATTTGTCAACCTCCATCAGCATACTTTCTAGATTGTACATCTGCATTTGTGTTTAGTTTACCTCTGAAAGATTCTTCAAACGAATGCAGGTACGCATTAATGAACGAAATTTTTACTCTTTTTTTGGACGAGAAAGTATTTTCATAATAAAATATTGAATTTAAATTGACAATAGTGGGTTTTTTTAACGAAACACTAACGCTTTGGATACAAAATGTGATCTCTTGAGATGGAATTATGATACTTAACGGATGTCATTTAACTCTTCAAAACTGAAAGAAGGATTTACCATCCTTTTAGAGTGGTTCACAATGCAGCATGCGTACTAGTTAAGTTTGTTATCGGCCATTTTTCCCCGCGAAATGTGAAGTTAATTTTGTTTAGTTAAATATGACAACAGATGACCTGATATCTTTTCTCATGGACGGAAATATACCACAAGACGTCAGGAGGAAGGTATATACATTAAACATCTTTGAATATTGTTCTCAAGTAGCTAACGGGACGATAAAGACCCTTTCGAAGGCGTTATCACGCAGTTACCGGTTAGTGTAGTTGTTAGGGCGTTGGATATTTGACTGTGGTTTAATTAACGCCGACTTCATTTATTTCTCTTAATATTAATAAGAACAATAATCATCCCCCTTATTACTTTTGAATAAATGCTCCATTTTGCTTCTATTTTGTATTTTCAACATTTTATTGTCAAAGGATGAGAATTTAATCTCAAAACAATGAAAATTTCCGATAGACAGGTATTCACGCTGGCAATCACAAGAAAACAGTAGGTAGTGTCAGAATTACGTTGTACAGACACCAAAAGCATAAACTAGATTACTCTCACGACTTACGCCACGTTTTAATAGGGATCGAAATACCGATTCACTGAGAATGTTTCCCATATGTGCAAGAATAAACGATCAAAATGTGAAGGCAACAAACCACCTGATTAGCTTTGTCTGCATGGTTAAGACAAGGAAACCTTTTCTGCAAATCACACAGATACTGTACATTGAAACATTCCAATAACGTATAATACATTATTCTGTGTTTTTCAGGACTCTTGGCAATAACTGTAAATACTGACGCTTTGCTTCGCTGTGGGCGCTGCTCCCAGATCCCCATGAGGTGCTGCGCCACCAACTTCAGTAATGTTGGGGGCTGCCCCCTTTATCTTAACCAAAATCTCCCTGCAGGACTACACCGCCACAGTGCCCATCTGCACCCTCCAGTAGTTTGGCCTGGCAATTTTGATCAGTCAGTCAGTCAGTGATCATGGGGCTATATAGTATATGGACTCGCTTTGCTTCGATCGGGGCGCTACTCCTAGACCCACGTGAGAGCTGCGCTCCCAGCTTAGGGATTTTGTGGGGCTGCGCCTCCTTTACCGTAACCAGACTCTCTCTACAGGACTGCACCGCCATGGTGTCGATCTGCACCCCAACGGGGGGCTGCGTCCCCAAAGGAAAGGTTTGTTCCATTTATTGTAACCTACTCTTGATCATACACCTTCTTACAAAATTTTGTTTCTCTACCTTTTGTGGTTTGAAAAATGGGCTTTGGGCGGCCATTTTGGATCCAAGTTGACGACTTTTTGAACGTTGTCTTATATGGTCGTGATTTACTTGTGATGGTACACCTTCATGTAAAATTTCATTTATCTAGCTCAAACGGAGTGGAAAATGGATATTCGGGCGGCCATTTTGAATCCAAGATGGCGACTTTTCCAAAATGTTGTAATATTTTCCTAAACTACTCGTCATAATGCACCTTTATGCCAATTTTCGTAACTTTAGCGCAAACGGCGTAGAAAATGGATTTTAGGTCCGCTGTTTAGTATTCAAGATGGCGTTTTTGTAGATATTTGGTAATATTTTCCTAACGTACTAGTGATGATGTACCTCCTTACCAAATCTCATTTCAGTAGCCCCAGCCGTTTAGGCTGTGTATTCTATACAACAATGGGTTTAGCAGTCATTAGGGATCCAAGATGGAGACTTTCTCAAAATCTCGGATTTTTTCCTTTACATACTCATTTTCCTTTCATACCAAATTTGGTGTTTCTAGCTCCAGTAGTTTTGTCTGTGAATATTGATGATCAGTCAGTCAGTAAGTGTCGTGAATGACCATGGGGCTATATATTATATGGACTCGCTTTGCTTTGCTGAGGGCGCTTCTCCCAGGCCCCCGTGGGAGCTGCGCTCCCAACTTGTAGTTTTGTGGGATTGCACCCCCTTTCAACGCAACCAGACTCTGTGTCGGATTGCGCCTACATGGTACAAATATACCCCCCAATCGAGATGCTGCGCCTCCATAGAGGAGGTTTGCCCATTTTTTGTAACCTATTCGTCATGGTACACCTTCATACCAAATTTCGTTTGTCTAACAGTGGTTTAGAACATGGGTTTTCTGGCGGCCATTTTGGATTAAAAATGGCAACATTTTTTTAACGTTTTATTATATTGTCGTGACTTACACCTTCATATAAAATTTCATTTCTCTAGCTCGAATAGTGCCGAAAATAATTTTTGGGCGGCCACTTTGAATCCAAGATGGCGACATTTTCAAAATGTTGTAATGTTTCCCTAAATTACTTGTTATGATACACCTTTATGCCAAATTTCGTATCTCTAGCTCAAACGGCGTGGGAAATGAATTTTTGTGTCCAACATTTTGGATCCAAGATGACGTATTTGGAGAAATTTAGTAATATTTTCGTAACCTGCTGGTGATAGTGTACCTTCATACCAAATTTCATCTCGCTAGCCCTAACTGTTTAGGCTGTGTATTCTATACAACAATGAGTTTGCGGCCATTTTGGATCTAAGATGGCGACTTTTTCAACATTTTGCAATATTTGCCTAAACTACCCTTGGTCATACACCTTCATAGTTCATAGCAAATTTCGTATCTCTAGATCAAACGGAAGGGAAAATAATTTTTTTGCGTCCGCCATTTTGAATCCAAGATGGCTACTACTAGAAAACTTGAAAATGTTTTGTAACATAATGGTGATAATGTTCCTTCACACCAAATTTCAATTCAATAGCCCCAGCCGTTTAAGCTGTCTATTCTATTCAACAATGGGTTTGGCGGCCATTTTGGATTCACGATGTCGACTTTTTCAAAATGTCGGATTATTTCATTTACCTTCTCATGGTCCTACATCTTCGTGCTAAATTTGGTGTTTCTAGCTCTAGTAGTTTGGCCTGTTCATTCCTGTAGTTCTGACTTGCTTTTTTATTCTTAATTTATCTTTCATTTACGGGTAATTACTGAAAAAAACAATTCTTATACTTTTGGATACCAAAAAGCCTTCGTACTGTTCCACTTTTTCCTGGGTTCACTCCCTTTGCTGTAATTTATTTTCCTACTTTACTATTAACATAACATCTTAACGTTATTCTAAGCAGAGCTACCATGGCACCATCATTTCTTGCGTAATTTCTTCCGTCTATCCTGGGGCTAACGTTGTTTGTACATTGAAAGTAGCTACAATCATATCTTTCCGTTGCTTATTTCCAATCATATCTATGTTACCTGACTTTATTTTCCGTGATCCTGGTTTTGGTTTCGTATTTTTTATGTGATAGGTTGTTCGCCCTATTGTCGCGACCAAGCGGGAGGCGTTTTGCTTTCTTCTTTCTTCTTGTTGAGAGCGACAAACTATTTGAAGAGATTCCAAGAAATTTGACTTTTTCCTGGAATAAAGTATTTTTTAGAAGTGATTTGAAATTTAAAGGAGTTTCGTGGGATCTTGTGACGTTTCAAAAGCTTGATAGCTACCAATACTTAGTTCTGGTCTGAAATCAGAAGTTCAATTTTTTTTGATTGAAGTATATTCTTTATTTGCTTATATAGGTTTTATAAATTTGGAGCTTGTGAGCTAGAAGTAAGATATTTGGGCTTTTTAAAATAGTTTCTATCTTTGAATAGTTTGTATTAGCAGTTCAGGATGATGTTTAGGTCAGGAGTTTTGCCTTTTGAGTGTATATTCTAGATGAACGAATTTTGGTGTGGGATGGAATTTAGGAAAGGCAAAATTATAGGCCAGACGAAAGTCACCGTGGCTTCTGAGAAGGTGACTTATGAACTGCAGACAGGCTTCGGTGGTGACGATGACGGTGTTACTAAGTTTCGTTGGAAGAGCTGCACCTCTACAGCTCTGGTGGAGATGTTTCGGAGAAGCCTTCGACAACCGGCGACAGAGTACTTCGGAGGGACCAGACACGGTTACCAGGTTTCTTTAGTTAAGAGTAGTTGAGGAATTTTTCCTCTTCTGTAGGAATTACCAAGATAGGTTTTTAGGGAAGGTAGAAGGATTCGTCCGAGGATTCGGGTGATACAGGAGGCGATTCACAGCGCTAAGCAGAAAGAATCGCCTTTGTGGTTGAGAGAGATGGGATACGATTCACAGCGCGAAGCAGAAGGAATCGTTCGTATTAAGGTGAGGAGTGTCTGGTGAGGACTGGTCTCTGAACTCTCTGGTCTCAGAGTCCATCTTTTATACTCCATCTTTCCCGTAGTTTACGAGATTCTCGGAGAAGAACGAGAACTCTCCAAGGCGGAGTTAAATTGTCCCTGTTTCTTCGATTATCCAATAATTTGGCAACTAGGTGGATACCATTCTTAATCGTGAAGATTTGATAGGTAGTGACGTCATAGAGACAGTCCTTAGTCAGCTGGACGTAAGTCTCAGCACGTTCCATTTTGCCGAAGGGCTCGATGTAGCTGAGTCTGTAGTGGGGATAATAGCTCTTCTCGTGACTTGCGCATGCGTACTTACTTATGGTTCGTTACTGCAAGGAGAGGAAAAACTAGAAAACACACTCCAGATGAGTCAACTCGTGGTCATTGGCGAATCCGTAAAGTGTAGTGGGGAATGATTGTCCTCTTCTTGGAGGTCTCTTCCATTGGCCTGAATTTGCCTTAGGCAGGAGAAGGAAAAGTTTTTGTTCGTGGGAAAATAGGACAGGTGTTTGGGTAGTTACGTAGTGTGCATACTTATTAGGTTTCATAGCCCTATCCTTACTTGTAGCTTTGACAATTTTAGGACATGTCAGAAATACACAAAGAACACAATATATATAATTGCACTATATCAAGTTAATCTTACTTTCTAAAATTGGTTACAGTCAAACGAACAAAACATGGTCGAAAAGAAAGAGAACAGAATACAAGTTTTTGTAAAGCAAACACTTGGAAAATTACGAACGTGGTATCTGTTACATTTTACACAAAAGGTCTTGTTCAGATGCCATACAGAAACACACGGAGTTAGGGGACACAAATCAAGAAGGATAGTTGGACATGTTTTTGAAGTAGGTGGTAGCATACAAATCACCCTTTTACTTCTCTTGTTGAATTTTATACCAAAAACGTTTATGTCTAAAAGAAACAATATAAAGGATAAAAAAATACAATAGACAAGTTATACTTTCCTCCCTCTTTGACAGACAAAAATGAAAGGAGCAAAAAAAAAGAAAAGAAAGGAGATCTAAATCGCTTTCTCACCAGACCAAAAGTCTAACAGCAGGTGGGAGTTATTTATTACTTTTTCCCGAGGGTCGCTTGTTCCTTACTCCAAAGAAGAAAAAGTTAAAAGAGCAAAATAGTTCTTGGCTGTTGGTTTCGCATATCTATAGTTTACATTTAAAAGTTTTATTTAAAATCAAGGATGCACTTTAATTATAGGTAATGCAAAAAAAAAAGAAATAATAAAAAAAATTGGGGCATCATACGATATACTACAGCCCTCCCCGGTAGGGAAAGAAAAATTTACAACTGAAGGGAAGTAAATTTTTCGTACTACCCTCGCATTAGCGAGTGCGATTAGCACTGCGAGTTAAACGAGGTGTAATCAGTGTTTCGGAATCGTGTTCTGTCTCTGATTCAATTTCCTTCAGATGAACACTTTCTGAAGTTGTTTCATATTTTGCATGAACACTAGGAAGGCTTGAATGTATACCAGTTACTATAGTTGGTCGAAAGCAGATAGCTTGAAGACAACTTGAATTACAACATCTACGTATGGGTTTACAACACTTACTTTTAAAATAACATAAACACAATAAAAAGATTACAAGTACCATTACAATTACATAAGCAAACAAGGAATAGGAATACATATTAGTTGTATGTTTGATCTTCCACTCTTGGTCATTAATCATTTGTTCAACTTCTGACACCTTATGACTCGCATATTGTAAGTCATCTATTGATGTGAAGGTATGTTTGAGTGGGAGATCAAAGTTAAAGGAGTTTAGTTCCGACATTGGCTTAGTAAATATACAGCAGTCAAGTGTTTCATTAGTAGTGGGTACCACATCTTTATCTGATACATTAGTTTGATAAAATTCTTGTGAAATAATCAAGGAATTAGGGCCATACGCTTTACAATCTTGAGGTAATCTGAATTTACCAGTATTATTAATTACAATGGTTGCTGTGTTCTCATTATGGCAAACAATGGTTAATTTTTCTGGAAATGGTGTAGCGTAGAGCCATTCATTATTATTTAAAGATACCCAATGAATGTTATCGAGCTGTATGATTCTTGTGTCACAGTTGGAAGGGATTGCAGTCATTCCTTCTAATAATTTCATTTCACAATCCTCATGACCATGTGTTGGTTGGATTGGAAAGGTTTGTTTACAAACTTTGGAAGAAGCTGAAATTTCTTTACAGACATCTAGAGAATGTTGATCTAATTTGGCGTAATACTGTTTGGAATTTTCAGCAATTAAGTAAGGGGTTGTAGGTTGCACAAACACATATTTGTTATCTTTAAGTAAGACTGGAAGAGGAATCAATTTATACATTGAAAATGTCAATCCATCTATAAGTGGTAACCAAATTACATAAGCAAGAGTGTTTCTAGAAATGAATACATCTAGATTGGCAAGTTTCATTATAGAATAACCATTGCTTAAACCTGATGTGAGTGGTAAGGTTAACCCATGAGGTATTATGGAGGCACTTGCCTTAAAATTTTCTAAGATTTCAGTGGGCGACATTACAAAAGGTGAAAGAATCCCCTTCTGAGCATACACAATTGATTGTATAATCATTTCATACGAATGCTGCAATTCCTTTAACATTTGAGTCAATGAATAAATATAGTGGTCCCATTCTACACGTGTTTCTAATTGTGACAATTCTTTTGTATTATTAACATAGATATCTTTAATTTCTTTATAGACTGCTCTTAACCCATTACGTAATACCTTTTCATTATGATCAATAGCCAATATCGTACTATTCAGACTTTTTAAAGTGGTTTTGACAATAGTCATTGTTTCTTTGCTCAACTTTAGAAAGTCTGATTGCTCATCCTGGAGTTGATTAATTTTTGTTGCATAATAGTCTGCATCTGCGGAATCAAGAGTACCAAACAAAATTTTGCTAATTTGTCCAATGAAATTAAAAATGCCTCTTTTTCGTTTCACTTGATTCCGCGTAATATCTCAAATGATCAACTCTGAATGTTTGACATTTAACAGAAGCCTATTTATGATACCAACTCGATAATCTTTATGAGTTCTGTTAACATTTACCACCTTTCTGTTATCAATATCATTAGCTACCTTCACGTACTGTTCGAGATGTAACAAAGATTCTGTGTATTGTGTTAAATTTACGTACGATATAAGTCTCCATTGTCTGTTGAATAACTGGGTCTCACCCATGTAATCAAAATACATTCCTAATACTTGGCGTAATGGTTGCGCATAGTCCGCACCGGAATCAGCGGATGCATGGCATTCAAACTTCAGCAGGGCTGTCGTAACTAACAATAGTGTTGCAAGAGACAGGTTCATACTGACCTGTAAATAAAAATATATAATTTTAGTGGGGGTCTAGTAAAATAACTTGAGTCGATTTGCATGAACGACTAATTGTCTTTTTCCTTTTTCAAGAGTACAATTTACTCCCTTAACTTTTATTACACGATAAGGACCCTCCCACTGGGAATCTAATTTCTTTGATCTGCCCCGTCGAACACTTTCATCTTTTAAAAGTACACAGTCTCCTAATTTGAATAATTGATCTTCGGTGGTAGCAGTTTTATCGTAGTATTCTTTAAACTTTTTCTTTTGCGGAGATTAACTTATTTCTTGCCAGTTCGTAGATAGTTTGCAATTTGAATTTAAGTTCCTTAACAAAATCATCATATGCGTAGTGTACATCGGTGGTACGTGTCTGTAGGATACCAGGGACATTTGCCATTCTCCCAAACATCATTTCATGGGGAGTGTACCCCGTCACGGAGTGGGGGGTGGAGTTGTACACAAACACTGCGTAAGGTAACCATCGATCCCAATCTAACTGTTTTTCTGATACATAGTGACGCAGAAATTCTACCAGAGATCGGTGTACCCGTTCCACAAAATTTGTTTGAGGGTGGAACGCACTAGAATGTAATTTAGTAATGTGTAACAATTTGCAAACTCTTTTGAAAAGATCACTCATGAAGTTACTTCCTTGGTCAGATAAGATAACCTGGGGTATACCAAATATTAAAATTACACTCTCTATAAAAGCTTTAGCTACTGTATCAGCATCTTGTTGTGCTATAGGAACAGCGATAAAATATTTGGAGAGCTCATCCTGGAAAGTAAGGATGAATTGCTTTCGATTTTCGCTCTCTGGAAATGGCCCGACAATATCAAGGGCGCACTTTTCAAATACCGTTTCTGGAGTGGTTGTAATTACCATGGGTAATTTCGTGTTCCTTTGCGTTAATTTGTTTTTCTGACAAGACTCGCATGATCGAATGTAAGATTGAACATCACTATTCAAACTTTTCCAAGACAAGGGGTCAATTTTATTTAACCTTAGATACGCTTTAATTTTAGCAATTGTCCGATTAATGCCTTGGTGTCCTCCAATGGGGAGATTATGAAATTCCCTCAAGATTTTTGTCTTTGTTTCTTCATCTATTAGGTTTGTTTCAGGCGTTTCAGTATCGAGAACAGCGATTCTGCTCAGTGCATCAGCATTAGTGTTTTTGACTCCAGCTTTGTATTTAATTTCATAATCATATTCTTCTAACTTTATTCGCCATCGAAGTAATCGATTGGACGGATCCTTTACGTTGAATACCCATTGTAAGGGTTTGTGGTCTGTAACGAAAGTAGTTGTTCTACCCAAAATATAAGGACGGAATTGTTTGGCTGCCCAAACTATAGCAAGCAATTCCCGTTCTGTTGTAGAATAATTACGTTCAGCGCCATTTAATGTACGGCTAGCATAAGCTATAGGCTTATCTTTTCCAATTTCACCCTGCGAGAGTATGCAACCAAGAGCCATCTCGCTAGCATCCGTCGTAATAATAAATGGGCGACTGAAGTCAGGGTATTGCAATAGAGGAGGTGTGATTAACTTCTCCTTAAGTGTTTCGAATGCTAGTATTTGCTTGTCTTCCCACTTGAAGGGTGTGTTTTTCTTAAGCAAATTTGTGAGCGGTTTAGCAATTTTACTGAAGTTATCAATAAATCTCCGGTAGTAATTAACAAGGCCATGGAAAATTTTGACATCCTTGGTACTTTTGGGTACCGGGAAGTTCTTTACCTTCTCAATAAGCCTTGGATCTGGCTTTAGACCTCTTTCAGTAATGCAATGTCCGAGATAAGTGACTTCTTTACGAAGAAATTCACACTTATCTTGTTGTAATTTCAGGTTATGTTGCCTAAAACGTTTGAAAACACTGGTAATTCTAACAATATGTTCGTTAAGATCGTTTGAATAGACGCAACAATCGTCTAAATAAACGAAACATTTGAGACCTTGTAGACCAGTCAGAACTATGTTCATCAGTCTTTGGAATGTCAGACCGAAAGGCATTCTAAGATATTCGTAATGTCCATAAGGAGTGCTAAAGGCTGTCTTGCAACGATCTTCAGGTCTAATCTTTACCTGATGATAACTAGTTGCCAAGTCAAAAGTGGAGAAATATGTAACTTTTCCTAGCTGATCCAGAATTTCAGTAATGTTAGGAAGCGGATAAGCGTCCTTGACTGTAATTTTATTAAGATCTCTGAGGTCCAAAACTACGCGAAATTTAGGAGTGCCAGAAGCGTCAAGCTTCTTTGGAATTACTATGATGGGAAAATTCCAAGGACTCTTACTAGGAGCGATGATTTCTTCATCTAACATTTTCTCAACTTGTTTTTGCACTTCTTGTTTATAGGCTTCAGGAATACGATAAGGTTTCCGGGTAACTATGGTTCCTTTATGTTCGGACATAATAGGAATATTGTGCTCGATGGTGTTCGTAAAACTAAGTTGATCACCTGGTAAATAAAACAAATCATGGAAATTTTCACAGAGTTCCAAAACTAGAGCTCTTTCTTCAGAATTGAGGTGATCTACCCGTAGATTCTCTTTTAGCAATTTGAAACGCTGTTTCAGGCTTGACCCGGTTTGGTCATTCCCTGCATTAAGAACATATACTTGATTTGTTTTGAAATTCACATAATGATAGAAATCGAGTTCCAATGGGGGTATGTCAAATTCGATTTCATGTTCGTTACTGTTTAACAAACTAGCTGTGCACATATTGTTTTGAGCATTTATTATGGCGTCTGACAGATATACACACTCAACCAATTGTCTACGTTTAATGAGACCAACGCCATCTCGAGTAGTTTTCAGTTTCACAAGTAATTCACACCGCGCCGGAACTTTGATATGGCTACTATTTCCTATTTTAAATTGCGGTTGATTTGCAAAAGTAATGACACATTGATGGTTATTGAGGAAATCCCTTCCAATAATTCCTGAAATGGAATGAGGCAAATGCAAATTGTCAATTACATGAAAGGAATGCACAACATTTTGATCACCAAATTTCAATATTAATGGCAGTGTACCTAAGGTGTTAGCTGTATAATGGTTAAAACCTTGAACAGCGGCAGATTTACAAGAGTGAATTTTGGCAACTTCATTTTTGCTCAGAATTCCCTTTTTAATTATGCTTATGGCGGCTCCGCTATCTATAAGAAGTTCTAAAGAAATATTCAAATTCATTACAAACACTTTTAAGCTACTTTGTGGGCTAAGTTCTTCCGAAGATTTTGCATTTGAAAATAACTTGCAACTTTGACAATACTTGCTATCTGCTGGTTTGCAACCTTTTTGTTTACGCGGGATACTTGACGGCTGCGTACAAGTTCCTATTATTCGTTTCCCGAATAATTATTCATAGGCGGCACGTGAGCGTGTGCTTCATGAGCACAACAATGTATGTAGGCGGAACTACAGGCCAAATTCAAACAATTAATGGCACTAGTGCAAAGGCCACGGGGACTAGTGGCATGGCATGAATTAATTCCGGTTTCATCATGGTGGGGGGCGCGCGATTACCCACATTGAGCATTAATGCAAAGTCCCTGAAAATTATTACAACAATCTTCGTCACCTAATTCCTGTGCGTCATGCTGAACACAGTGCAGCCTTTTGGTGTGGTGATGGCTGCCTTGAGGTGGAGACCGATGGCGAGAAAACTGTCCTTGTGGATCAGTGCGTATACGACCTGCAGCGCTAGAGTTTGAACTCTTAAAATCTGGTCTCGTATTATTTTTAGGGTGCGATCGACTTGTACCTCTAGAAATGTTTCCAGCCTTAATTTTTCGATGATTGCTACTATTTCCATTTACTT
>JAGDQP010035529.1:0-19541 GCA_022664845.1 Lepisma saccharinum
CACTGTACTATCACCTCCCGAAGATTGTCGGTCCGTAACCTTACCACTCTGTATATATAATGCTCAATATGAAGGAATAAATATTCATATTGTGTTGAAAATAGACTAACAACATTCATATTTTTGTTTACAACAATCGAAATTGAATTTTAAAAAGTAATATAGAATGTAGGTTACAATTATTAAATTTAAACAAAGCTTGAATAAAATCCTTAAAAAAAATCTTTAAAGGAGGAAAATTTCATCTAATGCCATCCCAGGAGGCAACGTACCAAGAATAGAAGATACATTTCCTCGCTGAACTGCGATACTGATGCGGTCTGATTAGGTCGCGCGGGCATCACCCGAAACGATCTGTATTCGCCGACAAACCTCTTTAATAAAATTAAGGCCTGCCATGCCCCAAGTATCACTTGATTCGATTGTGATCGTAACAAAAAATAAACTGAGCAAGTAGATTAGATATTTCCGATTTTTATCGGCCTCTCTACGAGTAACAGCACCACCTGCTTTCAAAGATTGAATAACATTTGAAATGGCGAAAGTATCAGCGCTGGTGAAATTCCATAATAGAGGTCTTCCTCTTTTCAATGGAACTAGTGTCATTCCATCAGGTCTCTTACCGTCGGAGCGGCTACAGCCAGATGGTTCTCGTACCGATGGTACATTAGCAGAAACTAGAGCTCTGAAGATGACATCATTGACACTAGAATGACGCATGTGTCTACCAGCACTCCTGACACAGGAGAGACCGTGTAGGCCCCGTTGATATGAATGCTCCACAGGCTGGACAACGGTGATGTACACCTAAACGTAAAGCAACAGTAACACGGAAGTTTTCATTCGAAAGATGTAGAACAAGAGGAGGAGAACACAAAGCTTGGAGCCAAGCACCGGACTCAGGTGAATACGCTGCTAGTAGCCTGGCTTGATCTTCAAGACAAGTAGCGGATTGTAGTAACTGCGATTGTGTACGTTCGATGATAGGATCGTGCCAAGAAGACTGAGAGCTATTGACATCCAAAAGAGGAGAATTTAACCCACTTAACGTAGACCATTTTGTTGAAGAATCTTGAATAGAGGCATTCAGGTCGAGGCAAAAGTCCAGTGGAAGGATAGACTCAACGAGATGACGAGAGCCATCGAAAGACGCTAAAAAGGACGGAATCGCCAAATCCATGGCTCGACGAATGCCAAGTCTACCTTACCGAATGGGCAGAGTAGCCTGTAACCAAGCCTTGCCACTCAAAGAACAATTAAGGATCGATTCGAGGCCTGCCTGTAAAACACAATCGTAACTCTGTAACAATGACTCTTCCCGCCAAGAAGGAGAACAACGTAAAAAGTACATTAAACGGGGGATGGAAAAAGATGCACGAAGTAGATAGAATGTTGAATGTTCTGAAATCAAAGATAAGCGGGAAAAGAAAAATTCAAATTTAGAAATCTTCTCAATCAGTAGACTGCGAAGAGCCTCGGTAGAGATGGCGGAGCCAAGTAGAAACTGAAGCAGAAGTCATAAATCGTATTCCAGGAGCCAAGTCCATGAATCTTGAATAAAGAGCATCGTTCTGGTCTTCTCGAACATTTAGAAAACTAACGTCGTACTTGAAAAATTCAGATGTAAGCCAATTTCTGAAGATGCATTCCGAATGTTAGGTAAGGTAGAAAGAACTAGGTCTGGATCTTCCGCGATAGTGCCACCATCTAAATACCATAACTTCAGTTCGGTTGCCATAGAATTGACGATAAATTGTAGTGTAATTGCAAAAAGATCAGGACAGAGGGGATCACCCTTTTGGACTGCACGTTGAGATAAAATGATGTCATCACCCAGAAAGAGATCACAAAGTTGAGAATAACACTGATAAACATAATGATAAATCAACGGGAAATCTTTTTAAATCACCTTCAACATGGCAACGCAATTTAATTCGTTGAAGGCATGGCGAAATATACAGGGTGTTTCAGGACCTCTGCTACAAACTTCGGGAGGTGAATCCTCATATCAAAACAAAAAAAAAACAGGTCATACGAACACGACCCCTACCCTACCATGTGTATTTCCGACGCTAAACGGCCCCAAAGACGTCAAAAACTGTATTTCAAGGCCATTTATTTCGAATACTAATAGCTGTAGAGCTTGCGTTACATCGTTTCGTCAAAGAAATCGGACTTGCTCGTTCAGAAAATGCACATGTCAGTAGTGATGGGAAAGTGGGTGAGGGATTCCCCAAGAACTTAACAGCGAAATTGGGTCTTTCAGAGCATGTAGAGAATGACTTAATACCAGAGAACAATACTATGTTCATTGCAAGTCGATACCTCACATAAGTGCAACATGGGGACGGAATAAAGAATTTTATGCATGGTTGCATAGTAGCAGAATGTATTTAAAGGCGATTTATTGAGAATACTAATAGCTGTAGAGCTTGCGGCCCATCATTTCGTCAAAGAAATCATACTTGCTCGTTCAGAAAATGCGCAAGTAAGAAGAGAGGGAAAAGAGTGCGAGGGAATCCTCGAGTGAAATGTGGGATTCCCCAAGAATTGCAGAGCGAATGTGGGTCGAGCAGAGGAAATAGAGGATGACTTCCTATCAGAGAACAACACCACGTTGATTACAAATTGATACCTCACACAGATGCAAGATGGAGAAGAAATAAAGAATGTTTCGCGTGGTTGCATAATGGATCCTGAAAGAATAGCAGACATTGAAAGGAACATGGATTAAGGAACCATTGTGCTGCCTGAATGTGTGTTCATCCAAATGCTTTCAAGTAGTGACTGTGTCTGTGGTAAAAGAACGGAAAATGAATACGGTATAACTGATTCTGGGTACTATTCTAGCATTCGTATGATGCAGCTACCAGCATTATTCATACTCACTTGTCTCCACATTTACAACTTCAGGTTAGTAACGTGCGTTAGCTTACGAAAGGAAATTAGTAACTTCTGTCTGTTTCCCTAAACAACATATCTGTTCATTGTCAACAAAGAAGATAAGACATAGGCTTGTAGGAACGCGCCATGACGTCAGGTACTTTGTGTAGCACGTGTCTTGCATACACACTGGTCATTAGGGATGTTCAGAAGTGCAAAGTCAATTCCGGAATTCGGAATTTTCTCGATTCCGGAATACAGACTTTCAGAAATTCCGAACATCTCTACTGGTCAGATCCTTTCAATTATGAGTGAGACAAAGTTTTGCCACTCCAAGCTTAATTGCCGTGAGTTTAGAAGAAGCAGTCATGCTTTAACCGCGAGCATTTGGTGACATGAGGAATGCCATAATGAGCCACAAACGTTCACGTTAGCTTTACCGCGGATAGAGGTGTTAATATTACAAACATAATAATATAAAATTAATAATACAAACACGAATCGTCGTGTTTGAGAATCTTATGTTTCAAGTTCCTGTGCATAATAATAATAATAGCAGCATTTTAGTGGGTATCGTGATTCACGAGAATACGAGCTACGAAACAATAAACTAGTGCTAGACTTCGTTCCTGACAACTACGTCGTACACAGAGAAAAATCTTTCTTTGTGGCTCACAAAAAATGTTCAGAAAGGGTCGAAACGAAGTTTTATTTGTTTTAAACAAAAGTTGAAAGTTTGTCACCAGCGAAGAAAATATACGATGCTACCGAGGGGACTTAAACACGGGTCGACTAGTAGGCACTTCGACGCCTTACCCACTGATCCACAACACTTGTTAAATGAAATTAAGTGGAGTTCAGCTCATATAGGAAAACTCTTAGAACTTAACATTTCCAACGTCATAACTGAAAGGAAATACAATATTACTGTACGACCTACTGTACATTTATTAACAATAAACCAATATCGCATTAAAGCGTTTCTTCGTATCCTACATAAATGATCAGAGAAAAATGCGTTCTTAAACTCGGAATCGGCTTTGTTTACTATGAGTCTTGTTTGTTACATCAAACAATCCAATTTGTTTATGTAAACAAATCAAATTTGTTTCAAACTCATTATTTCTAGTTACTCATTCGTTTTTGCCAAGAACATGAAATATTCAGAAATAAGCAAGATTTTACCCTCCTAATAAAAAGAACCTCCTGAATTGTTAACTGACGTTTTATTCCTGTTCGGTGATGTTACATTTTTTCAATGCTAGCAATTTAACACGTTTAAACGAAAGAATCTAACAAATGCTTGCCAACCACAATCAGGTTTTTTTTTCTGTATGAGGACTGTAGCCTTTGCCACTTCTGAGATGGCAAAACGGCCCACGACTCTTCCCAGACCTTTATTTCTGCTTTTGAATATTACACAGTGCACGTCATCAAGCATCACTGAAGGTAATTGGAGTCAACATGGGTTATTACGAGAACTACGAATTGGCAGATATGCATGTGTGTTACGGGGAAGCCCGTGGTAATGGACGTGGAGCATGTCGTATCTACTGAGAGAGATTTCCGGATAGGCAGTGCCCGGACCACTGAATATTTGCTAGTCTTCATCAACGTTTAAGTCATTTCGTCCAACATTCGATGGTGGTGGGAGGCGCCATTCACGAACGCCAAGCTTTGAAGAGGAAGTTTTGGACAGTGTAAAACACACACCATCAACAAGCATACGTGTGATAGCTCATCGCATGGGTACAACTCATGGATCTGTTTGGCGTGTGCTACGAGAGCAACAGCTTCACCCATACCATCTGCAGAAGGTGCAAACACTGAGAACTAACGAGTACGGTCCTCGCCGTGCGTTTGGGCAATGGTTTCTGCAATAGCATGACAGTGACCCTACATTCCTACTACATATGATGTTTTCGGACGAGGGATGCTTCACGAGGGGCAACTTTTTCAACACTAGAAACAGCCACATTTGAGATGAAGAGAAACCACACGGCTACCACCAGGAAACGTTTTCAGTAAATATCTAAGCTGCTATCCTCCATGACCACTTGCTCGGTCCATTCATCATGCCGCAACCTCTGAATGGCGCGGCGTATCTTGTATTCCTGGAAAGACATTACCACAACTGATGGAGGATGTACCCCTCGCAGTACGCAGGACCATGTGGTTCCAGCATGATGGAGCTCCATGTCATTTCACCATGGATGCCCGCGAACACTTGACAAACACCTCTGGAGTCCGGCGGATTGGACAAGGAGGGCCGGTCGCATGGCCAGCACGCTCCCCGGACCTTCCCCCGCTCGATTTCTTTTTGTGGGGATACCGTATATCAAAATTCTGGTGTACTCCGCTACAGTTGCTAGTAGGAACGAGCTTATTGCAAGGATTAGCGACGCGTTTAATCACATATGAAATAATCCTGCAATGTTTCGAAGTGTTCGAGAGTCCCTTCTTCGGCGATATCGCGAAAGCAATCTGGTTCAAGGTGGCCACTTTGAACACCTCCTCTAATACAAGATAAGGGTATATGAGGCATACCGTCACATCTTATGTTATGCTCAATAGCTCCACAGGGTTTCTTCACTCATTGTACAATACTTATGTTACACCTCTTTGTAAATGTATCCATGTTAATCAATGCTGTATTTACCAATACTGTAAGTTAAATTGACGCAAATCAATGTATGTATGAACATCAATTAAAGCACAACCAGCGTACGTTATCCGTTCCTACACATGTCATGACATCTTGCTACAGCGAAACCACAAATTATCCCATTATGCAACCACGCATAAAATTCTTTATTCCTTCCCCATCTTGAACCTGCATGAGATATCGACTTGCAATCAGCGTAGTATTGTTCTCTGGTATTAAGTCATTCTCTACATGCTCTAATCGATCCAATATTGCTGTTAAATTCTTGGGGAATCCCTCATTTCACTCGGAAATCCCTCACCCACTTTTTCAACACTTCTGACGTGTCCATTTTCCGAATGAGCAAGTCCGATTTCTTTGACGAAACGATGGACCGCAAGCTCTACAGCTATTCGTATACGAAATAAATCGAATTAAAATACAGTTTTGGACGTTTCGGGGGCCCTCTAGCGCCGAAACTACGCATGATAGGGTTCGTGTTCATATGAACTGTTTTTGTTGTTTCGATATGAGAACTCAGCTCCCGAAGTTTGTACCAGAGGTCCTGAAACAACCCTCGAAAAACCATGTTTCAAATCACCTTTGTTCTTCACTAGCACACGTTAACCACAATTAGCTAGCTTTAGAATGTGTTACTCACTGCTTTGTCATCTCTTGACAGTCTCTCTGTGTGTTGGAATAGTAGTTGAGTTTAAACCGAAGTTTATGTTTGTATAATCGAATCGTGTACGATCTGAAATTATAATTCTCAATACATTCCATTCATCTGATTAAGAAAACCAGGACTGACGCATGTGAGAGGTGAATGAAAATAGTGTGTTTGCATAGTAACGCATTTATGAAAAATGACATTAATTTCTCTCTGATTGTTGGTGCTCACCAAAGTTTACAATGCACCTACAATAATACCTCAGAAACAAAACCTAAATTTCAGTAATCATTTCTTTTGTTATAAAGATTCATTGAGTATATTTTCAAAAACTCTTGTGGTAAAAACGCAGTTTATTTACGTACAGCCCACTTCTGTACTTTATACTTGTTATCCTAATTAAAGACCTGTATTAAGAACAGGGCTAAGTGCAGTGGCGTAACGTTCGGGCCCACAAGACCCGCAATGCGGACGGGCCCAGGTAAAAGAGCGCCCGCGTTCGATTTTCTATATTTATATTATTTAATACAATTTTAATTTCTAACTTAAGGAGAAATATTGCATGCAAAAGATACAAACTAAAAACTTGATTGATCCGGAGTCCAGTTTTGTAATGTTAGGGGAATCTCTCATTTGTTAGCAAGGGATGTAGTTAACGACATTGCCCTTTCAAAGTCATTGTGATTTTTAACAACTTAGGCTACTAAAAAAATCAACTTTTTTTCTCGTTCTTCTGGAAGATGCCAAAAAAGAATTATATGCAGCACTCGTTATGCGAAAGAATCCGTTATATCGATGGAGTTGTCGGATTGTCTTCATATTTGATATATAGACACCTTACGACCTCTAGAGTGTATATCCGGTGCAAGGTGGCGCTACGACCGAAAATTACAAAAATACTCAAATTCAATTTGTTAAAGCATTTTAGACATGATCACGCCCCTAAGTTGTTGTTAATAAGCGAAGTTATGCGGTGCCCCGGGCAAGTCAATTTCTTGGGGCCCATTTAATTTGGTATTAAGCCTCAATTTAAATTTATCGGCAGTAGCAGTATAACTAAGCATGAGTGATTGGTGAATATGAATTTGTTAAAGGATATTTTTATTATTTAAGGTACTAACACTACTTGTGTTTATTATACACTTTTATAAAGGGGGCCCGGATAAAAGTTTTGCGGGCGGGCCCGCACTCATTTCGTTACGCTACTGGCTAAGTGTCAGTAGTTATATTGAGGTAAACACAAAAAACTATCCATATTCACAATACCTAATAGTCATTTGTATTCTTTTAGCAACAAATTTGAAACATTTGGAGAATGAATTACAGATGCCCAGTTTATACAGCACTACTGTAGACACACAGACCTATTTAAGCACCATTTTTTTTTTTCGACACTTATCCCGGTTTTAAATACAGCTTTTCAATTATCCCTTTAAATTAACATAATTTTAACTTATAGCTTTTAAATATTCTTTACAACATACCTATTTCTTACAACATGTGGATTTAAAAATACAATTGACTCATCCCCTCCCACAATTAAAAAAACTACCCTTCAGGCACAGTTTGTTTGTGTTTAATGATGCTTTTGTGTTTAACACATTTTATTTAGGCAATATATATATATAGGGTGTTAAGGTGCACGGCTAACAGTGCTTGGCAGGTAAATCTACTCATAAAAACATGAAAAAAAGTATAGTAAACATTTCCTCGGAATCGCTTACTTTCAGAGTTACAGCGTGCCGAAAGCGTGGGAAAATGAATTTCAGAGGCCAATATTTCAAAAACTATAAAACGTAGAGAGTGCAGTTAAAAAATTAACTTAAAAAGTCATACCTACTCTATTTAAAAATGCATGTTTGATAACTCTTCAATGCTTGCGCAAGGGATTCCCCAAAGGAACGTAGGGATTCCCGGACATGCTGCGAACGAAAGAAGAGTCAAGTTGGTGAAACGAAAGGGGGTGCATAAATAACACCTTATTCGTTAGCGGTACGTCAATATCTGAAGAAGTTGCAAGATGGCGGACGCGTGTAGACTAGACTATGTGGGATTGCATAAGTACAACAATGAAGAACCGAATTGGACGTCGCGACGTTCTGGAAACCGACCTGTTTTCCGCTCGTACGTGTTTTCATTTGTCAGGAAAGAAAACACGGCGTCCACACGTATCGCCAGTTGTACGGTAATTTTAGTACGTAATAATGGCAGCAATGTTAGTGCAGCTGGCAGCTATGGCCTATGTCAAGGGAAAGTATTGGGGAATAGAATTGCTACCTCTGTTCTAGTTTAACCTAACGTGCTTGCAGTTAGACTAATGTAATTCTAATAAGGAAACATAATTCTCTACGTGATATCCTTTACATATAAGTGGACAATAATCATACTTTTTGTCACAAGGCAGGAACGTAGCTAGAAGAGCTGGTGGAGTCATCGCTCTCAAAAAAATCCTGGAATGGCCCTATACAAAATATTTTTTTTAATATATAATATAATTGATTTTTTTTTCTACGATCGACTTAATCAAATCATAAACCCATAGATATCATATGCTTATTCGATAGTATACCAATTTTTTTAAGCACTTATACGGTAGAAGGAGTCAGTTTCTTAAACCGTCTCGCTCATAATAAGCAGGCCAGAATATACGGCGTACTTCCTGTAGAGCACGTTGGGTTTACCTAGCAGTATGGGTGAGCAAATTGTCATTAACATCCTAAACGATCTGGTGACATCTAAGGACGGGACCTACAGTTTTTGGTATTGGTAAAGTGGGCTCCGAACCACTTCGCTCAATGGACCCCAGGCCAATAGACGCAGAGTGTGCAAATATGGCCGAAGGAAGAATTGACGACGTCACGGATGTGCGATATACTACTCAATGTTCCCTCACGGCGATGAGGATCCTATTGTTCTCATAACATATATCAATATGTTAATTATATATGGTGTATGTATTGCTGTAAAAAAGTATCGAGTATCGAACGTCAGGAATAAGTATCAGTACGTATCGAGAAATCTGGCCCATCTCTAGTGATTTACAATGTATTCATTGACATAATATCAAAAGCAATCTTCAGCTCCATGTGTTATATGCAAACTGAACAAAATAATGATTTTTAATCTGTTGATCCTCAAGCTGGTTGAAATGCTTGGAATAGTAATACAGTTATCACCTGAGTGTGGGAATGCAATTCGGAGGGCATGTCCATTCCAGTCCATAGTGAAATTCTCTTGTTCTACCATGATTTCATATCCTGACTTTAATTTCAGATTAATTTTATGGTGTATAGTCATATGTTCTATCAACTTTTATAGTCATATGTTCTATCAACTTTTACACTTGGTATCAATCACGGAACTTATTTCCTTAAATGTAATTTTGACTCTACCTGGATGCCATGTTGAAAAGTTACAGTGCCTTTCCTGGAAGAAGCGATTTTAGATTCGTTTCCAAATTAAACGAATCAGAAATTATTGCTTCTAGGAAAATTTCTCAATATAGACGAAAAGTCTGCACCTTACTAACACTGTTTAAATTAATTATATTACGTTCAATTTTTCCTACTTAACTAATCTGATTTAAAACAATGTCCAAGATGAATTAGCTATCTAACTGAATGAAGCTTACCAATTAAACAATTTTAATAATGCGTTGATGTTTCTGTATTTTATTGCCATAATTAAGTACCTTGACGGTTTCAACTTATACCAGTACATTTAATTTAGTACCTTTTGAAAATTAGATATAGTACGGAGTAAATAGATTCAATCTAAGAATGATAATTGCATACTTAAATTGCTATACACATTCAAATTGAACCTAATTTACCGAAGTTCAAATTTTAGATCATTCAAGGCGCTTCTTTAATAAAATGCAATTGTAAATAATTTGCTGGACTCCCCCAGATCGTTCAAAACCATGAAGGTTGAATTTTGTTAACTGAAATTAGTTCTTCAAATCGTCAGCTTTATCCATTTATTTATTTATTTCAAATGTTCCTATGTTCCCATTAACACGAGTTAGTTTGCAAGTTTCCGAAGCATGATTTTCCTTATCCCAACTCATAGTATACGTAAATATTATGTCATATATCTAAAGTATAATAACGTAAAGTAACGAAAACTAACTAAAAATAACCCAACCTAACCTAACATAATATAAATAACGCATGCGTATAAGAATATTCTTACGTCAGAACATTATAAACTTTATAATGAAACAATTCCCAACATACCATTTTTACAGAAGAGATAACAAAAGTTAAGTTTGTGAGAAAATAATGAAAAATGTGCCAAATCGTCTAGCATGTGATAGAATTCACTCAGAACCAGATCGGAAATCACTGATAAAGAGGAGTGATTCCTCCTTCGGGAATATCTAAAGTCCATTCAAATATTCTACTTTTAACACTTGAAATGTTTGCTCCCAAGCATAATTATGTTCAAATATATCAACTTATATGTTGTGTAAAAATATGTTTCCATGAAAGCATTTCTTTACAATATTCGTTTGTTATATTAAACATGGACTTTCTTGAGGAAGCATACAATTCTAACATGCATTTCTCCATTGCAAGATATAAAAGCGCGTGGCTGACAGCATAAAGATGTACATTCAGCGATAAAAATTTGTATCCAGTTGCTAAATTTTCATGTCAAAAAAAATTGGAAGGATTTGCCGACTTGAGTACGGTTTCCCGTAACGTAAAGAGAATATGATTTTGTGCAAGTTACAAAGAACTCTACTCAAATTGGTCTATCCATTCCCAAGTTATTTGAAGAAGAAATTTTAAGACTGTGTACAAACTTTTGGCACTGACTGTACATCTACAATTGGCTGTACTGACACGAACCCGCAACCTCGTGGACGGCGGTCCAGCGCCCGAATTCACAAGTCTACCGAAGACTATTCGAGAAAAGTACAAATACCGAGATGGAGCCTTCCAACATCCTCTCCCCCACTCAATCTCGGCCTAAGTCTGAGATACCCCATATAGGGTCACTAGATCATTTTTTCCCAGCGGAGGACAGTTAAGTTAAAAACGGAAGACAACTGAGGATATTTTGTTACCAGGGAGCACACCTAAGCTAAGAATGGTTGACAATGCGGATACCTTTCACTTGCTGTCGAACAAATCATTCCTTACAGTCGATTTTCAGTTTCTACGGTGGAAATTACGAGCAATTTTAAATTCCAATTGTATTGTATGAGAAATTCGGGTGTCAAATGTTTCATTAAACCTTAATGTGAAAATTGATTCGATAACCTAATACACGATGAATTGAGCGAAATTCAATGAAATGTAAAGGCACCAACTTTTTAACCTTGTCACTACTGAACGGAGGACATTTCAATATATTTAGAAAAGGCGGGAGGGCAGGCTGATAAGATGAAAAAGTAGGACATATCATCCGAAAAGTGGACGTCTGGTAACGTTGCCGACGGACCACAAATAAATTTAATTTAATCAATCGAGAAAAGAGGAGGTGAGCTTATTGGAGACTCTTCAACGGGTAGCGGTAAGCTGTGATAATAGAGAAGAAAGTACATTTGTAAATACACGTTGTTACACGAAAGTTGCGCTTAGTTAAGTACATTCGTAACGGTAAATTAGGTTAGGTCCAGGAATGTAATGTAACGAAAGATTTCCCTTATTGTCCCACATACCTGCATATTTTAATAAATTTTAGGTGGATCTACGGTAATGCCTAAATAACTGAGGAACCACACTATGTCACTTTTCGCAAAACTCCAGGTTAGTTCATAAATTTATTAACCTAAGGAGGCGCTTCCATCTTTTTTGCGATATTGTGTTGGGTTATCAATTGCCAATTCTTCTACAAAATTATGCACTGAGGTCGAGTTTGGCAAGAAAGTGACATAGTGCAGTTTACCTCCGAAGTAAAAATTTATGATTCCCTGTTTGGCTCTATTATAATTTATCACGTATACGGTTCATTTGATTCAATACAAAGTTCATCTGATTCAGTTTTATATCTCCTGTTCCTATTGACAATCAAGGGATTCGTTCAATTAATGTTGCTATAAAACAGGTAAAGAACAATCGTTAAATCATATAAATCTTGGAACAGCAATGAAATAAAATTAAAACATTTATTAAATTTATGACAGTTAATTAAATTCCTTTAGTTTAAAATCCAACTATTAGTCAATAATTTTACTATTATTTTCATTAATACATTACACAAAAAAAGCTAAAACAGTATTGTTTTGCAGTGTAGTTAGTGTCGGTTATTTTTTAATTGTTCAATATGGCTAGGTAATTTACGACAATAATGATTAACTAAAGTGATGTGGTTGCCAAATTTAATCATAAAATTCTCGATGAAGTAAAGATTTCTCACATAAGCAAAAGGTAGTGGGTCTTTCCATACCAAATCCACCAATAAAAATGATTTTAAATCTTAGGTTTTACAAAATGTGTTATATTTGGTAATTGTGTTTTATGCATCAATAGGATGAAAAATACAAAATTTAATTATTTTTGTCACTTTTGGTTTTTGGTGTTTTCTGTTGGTGGTTTGAGTGTTTCACAAAACAGTTTTGTTTTATTTTTGAAAAATATAAAGATTGGTCTAATACAGTCAAGTAATATACAAAATTACAACTCTTGAAATTCTGAAACGAATGGATGCAAAGTTTAAGCTGTCTAGGACAAATGGTTTTTGAGTTTCTGGCTTTTAAAGGTTTCAAAACGTGTAAAAAATCAGTCATTTTTTTATTTTTAACAATGTATAACTCAAAAAGTGACAAAAGCATGAAATTTTGTATTTTCCATCCTTACCAATAGTACTACTCAAGTACAAAAATTTTGGATTTCCGAGATTTCAAGTTCCAGAGCATTGGTTGATTTGGTATGGCCCGAATATAAAAGTTCACATACTATTCCAACTCTGGGATTTTTCTTATGATATCAACAAATGAAAATATCCTTCTTTTATTTTTCTTTGACAAGGAATGGCCTACTGAAAACTAATATTTCCGTCAAAAGTGTGGTAATTCCCTCCATCTAAACAACAGTGATGACTGCATTGACGAATATGTGGGAAAATTATGCCCTCTCAACAAGACGGCATTTCAGTGTAAAATTCGGTGTCCTGGAAAATGATTAATTCGTTACAAATGACACTTCTCATCCTAATCTACGAGATCTAAAGGTACTCACACACTTGTATATAGTGGCTGAATATAAGGGATATCTATCAAAAGAGTCGACTGAATAGTTTTAATGAAAAGTGGGCGTGATTTTTTTGAACGAAATAAGTCACTGGTTCATGAAACGGAATCTGATAATGTTACGTCATAGTGACATCTTTATTTCTATTCATAATTGATGTTTTGATGCAAAAATAACTGACAGTATGCCGAGTGAGCCATAGCGAACGAAGACGGGTTAGAAAACGCAAGGTTAGATACTTCTTTTCATACGTGATGCACATCACCTTTAGCCAATACCACCTAAAATCCTTACTAATTCCCAACAGTGTTTGATCTTCCAATACTGATATTCTTTATTCGTGCATGACTAATTATGGAATCAATTAGGTTAATTAATACTACACTCACTTCATAAGTATTAAATAGTTTTAGCCATGTTTTTTGTTGCCTGCACTGATTTGATAATAAATAAACTTTCTTAAATTTTGTATAAATTACTATTGTGTTAGTTTTACGTTGTGTAACTTTAAACATCTTGAGTACCATGTACATTACCAATTAGAGTGTGATTATTCGGTTAACAACTTCTCTTTCACAATTGTTTTTCAACAGTTCCGATTCACTGCTACAAGTATCGGTAATTTTAATGTGACATCAAAGATTCCATTCACCTCTACTTGGAGCAGTGAATCGGGACTGTGAACCGTGTACGCGTTAAACTATTTTTGTTCCTTACAAAAACCTACTAGTATAATTAATATATCTAGTATATTTATTGACAGTTTAAGTTAACACTTACTGCTTGAAAATTAACACATATACACAAATGTTATCACAACATCTTTCTTTCTAAATTAATGCTGCTACTGTTTCTATTTTGCATTTAATGTCATTCTTATCATCATAGCTTAAACCGTTAGGTTTATAGCCAGAAATTATTCTTTTAATTGTTGAATATTCTTCAGTTTGCTGGTTTTAACATACCTGTCAATATTTTAATTCATTTCTACGTTTGTGCAAAGGGCACACATAACACTCATTTGCAAGAAGAATTTCAAAGTAATTGATTTGCTTTCTTTATCACTTAATACCATAATTAGAGACTATTAAGAAGTTACATTACCTCAAATACAATTGAAAAGTATGCACTGCATGAAACTTTTTTTAACTTGCTTTCTACACCTAATATAATGTTATATTTTTTATGTGGTAACGGGTTTCGTACTAACTGAAATTTACATCAATATAAGCAATCCGCCATGAAGGATGGAGGCTATTTTTTTAAAAAATAGCAAGTAGATCATCTGACATATCATATCGATCAAAACGAGAATGTCCTCAGAAAGTCATTCCAGGTATTAGATTTGACTTACTCTTATGGTGTCTGAGTTATCTTAACTGAAACTTTGCCGCTTGATTTATGAATGGAACCGCAATACAGTCTTGTTTCTCACAAACAGATAAGGAGCTGAACCATCGCAGTGCGCAAATATGGAATGTTGAGAAGGGGCTACAGTTTGGGAGTCATGGTCAAGATGACCGCCATCTTGAAATCCGCCGTATTGAATGGAGTTGTTTTTTCTTCTAATGTGTCATGTGACATATCAAATAATACGAGAATGCTCCCAGAAACCCATTCCACATGTTAGATTTGACCTAAGTGTTACGGTGTTGGAGTTAAAAGCTGTTGTATAAATGAACACATGTAACTGTAAATTTTCAGCGAAGAGAACTCCCAAACCGTAACAGATAGGCCAATTGTAATACCGGGTAGGACTTCCTGGAAACTTAAACGTATTGTTTGATATGTCACACAACCCACTTGTCATCTGAAAAAAATGACCTCCATCCAATATGGCGAATTCAAAATTACTTCTACGTTGATTATCTACTCCAATACGCCCTTTCCCACTGTTCTATATTTAGGTACTACTATACTTCATTTCCTTTACGGTATCTGAAGTACAAGGCTGTATTGCGACAGTATAATGTTTATCTTCCTACTATATATGCATGCCATTTGTGACAAAATAGTACGTGATGCGACTTTTTAAATATCATTTTCGACTTCAGCCCCCGACATACAGTCAGGTCACCTGAAATTAAGAAAAACTTTTTATTGTTGATCAGTGTAATTAACTATGTGAAACACAATGTGTCATGGCTCTGTGATAGTGCGCTCACCTCTGGTGTTTGACGTCGTCGGTTCAATCCCTGCTCATCCCATCTGGGCTTTGTGGTGGACAAATACTGTGTGCGTGGGTTTTCTCAGGGTTCTCCCGTTTCCTCCCACTTTCTTCATTCCACCAATTCACCCATCACCATCCATCTGGTTTGAGCCAAAGTTGCCTAAGGGTCTTAAAAAATTAAATTCATAAACAATATGTCGTGAAAAATATCATGTTTGTGCTTAAAGCAATGTGTTTTCATAAAACACGACATATTAAGATAAACATGACGAAAAATTAGGTGAAAACAAAAGGTTTAAATTACACTTCTCCGATACGTAAGACTAATAAATCGATGTATAATTCAGTAGATGGAATATACCAAGATAGCGAATGACTTTTTTCATCGCTAACGTAAAAATATCTGTTCTGAAATTCAGTATTAGGAAATTCAGCAAAATTTCGTCGAAAAACCTTAGATGATTTTAAAGAAAATCTTTGTATGGTCTTTAGGCATCTCAGGCTTAGGTCAGAAAATCTTTATCGGAAAGCATGTTTTCACAAAACATTCAACATTCTCTCTCTCTCTCTCTCTCTCTCTCTCCGAGTAAACAAAGATGGCATACCTATTAGCTTGTTACACAGTCAGAAGCGACTTTTCTTTGTTTGTTTGTTGAGTAAATAATGTTTTGTCTCCTTTCGGTCTCTACGACAGACACATTGCCTTTCCCTTTTGACACTATTATGTGGTCAGAAGAAGGTTGCGAGAAAATTGGACTAATTGAAGTGGTTGGAGCAATTCATGTACCACAATTTAATGACGGCAGGACATGAAGGCAGTCTCTCTTATAGACTCTCCTTCTCATGAATACACATGAGCTTTCTGAACTGGCTACTTAATGTTGTCAGTCGTAAAATAGCATAACGTCTACGTAGATGTTACTAACTTCTTGGAAGATTTGAACAAACGGAAGTTACTCCACTGGGAAAAGGACGAAACATTAAGCGAGTTCAGAAACGTTTCCAGATTTAAAGTTCTGTTGAGATAGTTGTATATTTATGGTATTTATTTATGGTGCGTACTGGAACTTACGTCTCATACATGAACTAATTTTCACATTCGTGTTTGTAAGTATATGAGACCTGTGGTACAATAGTATTCAATAGGAAACCATAATTTACAGTGTGATACTTTGCGTGCAATAACATCTTATAAACTCCTAGTGTTATATCGAGTACATTCTTTATTCATTTTATATTTGCTTTTGGCTCGCTTTCAGGTAGATAATCTTAAAGTGAATAAGAGTACAGATTTCGATTTGTACGGTCTCTTGTCTATTTTTTCATGTAATTGAATTGTATTTATGGCCTTTAGGCATCTAAGGCTCAGGCCGACTTTTTCATGTAATTGTTTCCTAGTTATCGAGTCATTTTCTTCACTCAGTTCTAAGACATGCTGCCCCTATGCTATGCACAAACGCCGTGGACTGCGTATGAGGGATGTGGAGGTCGCGCTCCACATATTCTCGAACTACAGCACATATTCTCGAATTAAAGTAGGGTAGTCAGTCCCACACTTGACCGCCTTTACCTCTTAAGGTGAACAGGAAAACCAAGGACACTGATACTCAGTTTTATTACCTCAGAGTGCCAGTCATAGGAACACTGTGAGAAAAGGCTCCAGTGTCCTGGCTGGGATTTGAACCCAGGCCGCCCGATTCTAAGACGCGCTACCGCCAGAGCCACGGCGTCTCACGCTGCATTCATAAACTCGGAATAATTTTCTTGTGCTTGTTAACAGCGACACATTCTTCTCTTCAGATTTTAAAATTAAATCAGTCATCGTTAAAAAGGAATTTGTGTTATGCATTTAGAAAAGCACATATCCCCTTTTAACAATGACTGTTTCACTTCTAAATTCAATCAAGTTCTTTTTTTTTTTTTCAATATTAGTTGAAACTATCTGTTTTCGCCTTGGTTAAAATTTACCATCATATATTTCTCAGATTTCTAATATGTGTTGCATATATCAGGTAGGGTATAAATTGTAATCCACAAAATAAAATTTAAAATCTTATTGGATGTTTTTTTTAAATGTTAAAATAAGTGTTTGATTAATGTATTCAATGTGACATGTTATGGAGCAAACTAAAGCCATGATTCGCGCACAGAATGTTAGTGTTCGCGAAAAATAAAGGTTACTGTCATGATATTATGGCCTATAAGACATTTCGCCCCACAACATACCAACAAGGAACCCCTTGAATGCGAGGTTGCATTCGGCATCTGGTATTTATGGTATTCGAAACCCCACATAGTATCTACCACGCCACCACAATAGCGGCTGCTAATGGCAAGAGGAGCGGCACTGTAGGTATTCCAAGATCAGCAAAACTTGTGGCCCCGGAACGTAGTTGAACTGATTGATTAGTCGACGAGTAAATCACAACAGTGCTAGTGGTGTTGATATAAAGCAGAGCAATGGTAGCGTTAAATAAAGCAGATATTGCATTATATCTACAACAACAGTTGCAAAAGTTAACATTTAGGCAGACAGGAACCCAAGAAATTTCGCAGAGAGAGAAAGAAGTGGTAGATGACATATTAGCGTTTCTGCAAGATGAGTCAGTGGAATGTGTGGTATCGTATACGCTAGATTGTGCGGACAATGTAGAGGAGTACAATGATGACGATACGTGCTTACGTGAAAGTGATAGTGAAACAGTTGTCCAGCCATGTAGTTCAGCATCCATGTCAGACAGGGAGCCACAAATCCCGTCCTCAGTGAAACGTAGTAAAGGACAATCGTTGTTCACGGAGCGGGTACAAACTATAATTACGTACATGGATGATCATCCGCAACACAGTAAAATAAATGTGAAGAGATTTTGAATAAGTCCGCAGCAATCTGACCGTTATCGTATAGTGCATAAGAGAAACTATGGATTTTCAAGGGAGAACAAAGCGAACGTGTTACAAAATCTGGTGTTTTTACGTTTCAAGGATGCTCGAGACAATTTACAGGATATGCATGATAGTGACCTACTACGTTATGGTCATCAAATTGCGCGAGACATACAATACAGCGATTTCAAGTGAAGCAAAGGATGGTTGCATAACTTCAAACAGAGGTACAGAATTGGAAAACGTAAGGTAACGAAATTTCAAACACAGCGTCAACTTGACGATGCACAGCAAATTGTAGATGAGATAATCAAACTTATCCCATCGTTCAGTAAGGAATTTGTATTCAACTCCGACCAATCTGGATTTGAGGAAGAAATGCATATAAAAGGAACCCTGGAAATTAGAGGTACCAAAACAGTCGTAGCAAGATCAACGAACACAAATGCACTAACGCATTCGTATACAATTATGCCGACTGGTAAATTGTCTGGGAAGTTATTTATTGTGCTGCGAGAAGTTGGAGGCTCTCTGCTTCCTACGGTTCTTTCTCGTATCAATGATCTTGTAAGGACAGCAGGGAATATTTACGTCACAGCAAGTAAGAGTGGGAAAATGGAATTAGCAGAACTACAGCTATGGTAAGCGCCTTGCTTTTAGCCAAGCGCTGGAGTAAATAACTTGCTTTTGCTTGATTCCTGGTCGGTGTATAAAAATCATTCTCCTTGAGCGCAGACTACCCCTCCTGACAAGTGTGTGACATTCCAATTCATACCACCTGGAACCACTGGACAAATTCAGCCTCTGGAATTTTTTTTTTTTTTCATATAAAACATATTATCTCCCCATCTGCAGCCACGCCTTCAAGGATAGCCAGTTCCACGATTAACTCCACGACACACTGTTTCGCATTCTGTTGCATGCCATCACATTCCATCACTTCTCGTCACCACTTTATACTAATATGATTCTATATGCATTCTTTAAGAGTGGTTATCTAGCTGAACGTCCTGAACAGTTTATTATTCCCAAGGAGTTCGTCTTCGATCTTGATGGTGCGCACTTTTGTGATCGCTGTGGCGCTTCTTT
>JAGDQP010035530.1:0-19541 GCA_022664845.1 Lepisma saccharinum
CCTGCGTAGCCTAGTCGGTAGCGCGCTCGACTTCAGTGCTAGCGGTCTCGGGTTCGATTCCAGGTTGGGGCTAAAAAATTTCGGTGTTGACCCAGCATGAGGACAATTTGGGAGCTGCTGTGAATCAAATACAGTGGCGATCACAGTGAGAGCTTCGGCCCTCCTCTCCCAACCCGTCTGGTCAGCGTGGGAGCAGTGCCCCAACTCCTCCCTTCAGGGAGAGGCCTCACCCACTAGTGGATTGAATATGGCTGTGATTTATTATATATATATATATATATATATATATTGGTGGGGTAGTATTTGTTTCAAATGTCAGGGCGCCCAAAACCTATATGTTGCGGGTGTCAGAATTGCTAAGTAGGTCAGATCAGAACATTTTCTTTGTATTAAGTTTTAAGGGTATTTAAAGTTCTAATTTTTGTTTAGGTTTGAAAACATTTCACTTCTGAAGGTGAGTGAATGTGGGATGTTACGTGTTTAGGAAGTCGAAGTTCATTCGTCTAATGACTTCTGTTTCTTTTTTCTTTTTTTAAAGCTATGGTGACGTTAAGGGAATCCTTTCTTTTTTAAATTTTTGTTCATGAATTATGTCTTCCCTCTTCCAGAGAACTGAAAATTTTGTTTTGTTTAGAGGAAATCCAGTGCTATTGTCTTCGTTCTGGTTTCCCCAATTTTGTGGGTTCCATGTAGATTCTTTTGCATATTTCGATGTGGAGATCCATTTTTATTTAACTGGTGGGATCACATCATTATATGAGTTTTCCCACCATAATGTTTACTTTGCCTGTGACACCACGCAGAGTATCGTGAGTTAGTTGGTTGAGTTCTTGTTGAGCTCTTGTTACCCAGAACACAAAGCTCTTTTTTCTATTTCGATGAGACTTTATTTACTGAATCTCTTACTTTTACTAACCTGCCTTTGTATCAATGGATGTAACATATCTGCCTCTAGTCGGACATGGATCGGAATTGTTTGGTGGTGTCCACGTAGGGTTACCAACTGGAAATTGACAAATGAAGGACAAAACCCGAAATAAAAACCGGTCAAAATGAATTTTCTGCAATGAACATTTTTTCTAGGCACAATCACGTTCGTTATGTACCTTTTATCTAGTTTGGGTAAAAGTTTTGGAAAGGTTAAAGGCAAATATATTACTTGCTGATGTGTTAGTTCTTATCAATTCTTATATTTTTCGCAGTTTCGCGAACGGAGAAAAAATAGTCGACTGAGATTTATCGCCAGTACTACCAACCATGCACCCTAGTAGTCAATAAGTGCGACCAAAAATTACCACTCGTGATCATAAAGTTTACTGTAAATAACACAAACAACGCAGATTTAGATGTAGTAATGTATTGCTAATTTTATTTTTAAAATGCCGGACTTGTTGAGGAAAAAGACAAATGCCGGCCTGACATTTCTGAAAAGGTTAAAAAGCTGAACATGCCTTTCAAAAGCTTAACGGTTAGTAGTAACCCTATGTCCACCTTAAGACACTGAGCTTAATGTGATATGTTCACTATTTATTCGTATCTTGTCATTGGAAATTTTTGTCACTGCCTATCATCTTCCTCTAACAAATACTTTTTTCTGTTCTAAAAAGACTGAAACAAATACTTTCGGTCGTCATTTTCCGATGATCGACTCGCCTCGTTCATGATTTTGCTGCGGAGTGGAAAGTGGTTAAGAAAATTTGTACTAACTATCTTTTAATGATTAGTAAAATACAACCAAGATGCATTAGTGCTTTTCATCTGCTCCAAATAACACTTTACAAAAGTTGACAATTAAAATGTCCCTAGCTTTATATCAGATATAAGTTTTCCATCTTTTTAGCTATATTATGTAAACAGTATAGAGATGCCTGTGAATTACGTGCAGAGATTCCGCCAAGATTGTCAGTTGAGTGGTTTAAAGTTAAAATTGGGAGTGTATAGGTGGCGTTTTGGACGTTTTCTTTAGATTTTTACCTTAAATAAGTTCGGGGTGTTCTCAAGAATTTGCGAGGTGACACCGCCACAGGGGAGTGGGGGTGGCTTAAATATTGATTACGTATATGCAGAGTATGAAGTGAAAACTACACTTGGGATGCGTCAAGCAATAAATCCTATTCTAAATGATCTCCCCCCTAAGTAAAAACTGAAATCACGCAACTGCTTTATAGTGGCCGTACGTCATTATTTATTAACCACAGTGCGCTACTATTTCTATTGGTTAAGCCATAGGCTAAATTTAATGATCTCTGGTCTAGAAAAGACACTGTTATTTAAACTATTTCGTCTATCATTTGCTGCTATGTGACTTCAAAAATGTGATTTAGTTTCAAATGATGATTTTTGTATGTAGGTCAGTTAATATAATGAATAAAAATATATAAGTTTCTCCTTTTAAACATGTCATATTCACAGCTTTTTCGTAAATAAATTGTTAGGGAGTGAACTGGTATGTTTTGATTAACAAGAAACAATATCCCAAAATCCACGTCAAAATCATAAATGTTTTAGGTTCATTTAAAAAATATCCTAACCACCATAAAACATCCGTTAAATTAGGTACTGAGCTGTAGGAGTATTGTAACTTAATAAATTGAAGTTTCTTTTTTTTTTAAAAAAAAAAAAAGAAAATCAAAATTTGAATTTTGTTGCATCGAACCCGTAGAGACAAAAGCAACAAACCAAACTTTGGAGATAAAATGACACGAAAACAAGAAAAAAAATAATTCTTTGTCACTTATCGAATTCCACTTGAATTTCGATAATATAGTTTCAATTTGCAGCATAAAATCAACATTTTACAGTGGTATATAAAAGGGAGATATTACAATGAAAACATAAAGTGCATGAAAATAAATTGTGGCCATTAGGAAATTAATTTATATCAATAGAAGTTAAAATGTGATGCCATCGTGTCACCAGTATTGCCAACCTGGAATAAAGTTTCTTTTTTAAATAGTACTACATCCGTTTATTGGATATTTGGTATCCTTTATTTTATAACAACATCATATCTGAAGCGCAGTCTGCAGTGTTGCAAAGACATATATTTTGCGAAATGCTGAACACCAAAGCAGTTGTTTACTTGTCTATAAGTTGCTCCAATATTCTTTAATGTATGCTTGGTATGAATGAAATAATACATTTATTTAAGCCTTTTGGCATTTATCACCTTTACGGTGATATGCCCTAAATATCTTTTTGCAAATAACAGAAGTATTTATATTTTATTAAATATAAATGCATGCACTCACATAGTTACAGATCTATTAAAGTTGGAGACAAATTCTACAATTTCTTACGTTCATATTTAAACGAATAATTGAAAGCTAATTATATTCTTGTAGTAATGATTCTAAGATACTAAAGGTGAGGTTACCGTGGGAACACAAAAGGTGAATTCGTTACACGAAGTAAAGGTTTCAAGACCTCAACGACTCGATGAGGATCAAGAACGACCAACAATAATTAGAGTCTTTAAATCGAATTCACATCCAGAAAATACAGGATTACAAATTTGTGGTATCTAAACACCGCAGTTGCACATAAAGGGTAACCGAGCCGCCGTAACTCAGTGGGAGAGTGTTGGCGTAGCATTCGGTGTCCGTGGATTCGATCCCAGCGGCTGACTATCCTGACTAATGTTTTTTCCAGGGTTTTGCCTCAGTCACACCAGGCAAATTCCCGGAATGTGACCTCCAAGATAGGCCTTGGCCGACACCTGGCCGAATTCTTTCCCCTTCCTTTATCCCGCCCTGTTGCCTAAAGGCCATAAATACAATTCAAATTCAACATAAAGGGATAGACGGGTATTTTTAGATGAAAGCAATAATCTTCATCTTCCTACAAAAATAACAACACTAGAACGAAAACATTTGATTTCAGTAATGAGATAATTGAGATATTTTCTATTTGAAGGGCCGAGGGGAGGGACAATTATGAAATACCTGGACTCATTTTGTAATGTGAGTCCAAATGCACGGGAGTTTAATAATACTTTCCCATTCAACGGTATTTGTATCTGCACTTTTCCGTTCATTCTCAACGTTCTTTTCTCTTCACTGTCTGCACCATTGTAGTACACCTTACGAATTAAGAGACGGCACCATTGTTCCGAAATCGACCAAAAATGGATTTTTACGTTCCCCCTCTGACTCTTCGTTTCATGAACTTGGATCATTTCTTGAGCTTATTACGTATATATCGAAGTTTGAAGAGCACAGCAACTTGGTGAAGATAAAAACTACCAACAATAATTATAGTCTCCAAATCCATATTACAACCAGAAAATCAGATTTCGAAACTTGTGGTATCTAAAATAGCATTAGCACATCTAAAGGGCATCTAAAGGAGTATTTTTAGATTAGAATTTCAATCTATCTCAACCCAGGAAACTAAAAACACTAGAACAAAAATATATCTGATTGCAGTAGTAAGTTTATGAGCCTATTTCTGCTGTGGATATAGAAGTTGTTGAAAGAATGTTTCTAGTTCTTTGTAATTATCATTTGGATCATAAAGAACTACTACGCCTAAGACCGAGCTTTTTCTCAATCCGTCGAAGTAACTAAAGTGAAAGGGTTCCATTTTTTCATAGTATTGATTCATCTAGATAAATCAAATGATATTTAAAGTATACATTGAGAACAACAAACGACTAGTCCGGGACACGAGAGAGCGATATGGTTCTTTCATAGCCGGAACCTCTGCTTGTAGTTCGGAGTAGTTTGAACTACTTCCTTCTTAAGCGAGGTTGGAGTGCTCTTCGAAGCAGCATGGTCGCGCGCAAATTCATCGTTTACGAGTTTTAGTGAAGTGAACTCTTCCCGTAATTCACGCTGTGACTTAGTTACTGATTCTAATTCGGTATGCAATGTGTCACTTTATTAATGTCAATGCGGAGTGCGTCTTCTGTATTTTTAAGCGAAGTACTTAAGTCTTTGGTAATCTAGACACTTAATTCGGCTTTCACACTAGTGACCTCATTCCGTATCTCGTCTCTAACATTTTTTAGTTCCGAATTTACACCGTTCTGAACTGAATCAACCTGTGACTTAATCGCTTATCGGTCCTTTTGATTTTCACTTAGGTCGCATTTGATCTGTGACAAGTCCTTTTGGCTTTGCGCCAGGTCAGACTTGAGGTCACTACGGAGATTCTCAATCAAAGACTTCATTTCCTCTGCATCCATATTGGCGACTAACTTACCACTCCGAAGGAGCATGCACAATGTCAAGAACGAATTAATGTCTACAAGAACTGCGACTTTATGGCGGGATGAAATCACAAAGGACCACGGGCTCGCGAAAAAAAGAAAACTCTAGCACTCAACAACAATACGTATATTTAATGTTTAATCTGATGCAACTCATACGAACACTTGCGACATATAGACTGCACGAGTAATAAACCTAATAAAAATTCACTCATTGTACTAAAGAATTTAAAAGTAACCATACCACATTATAACTGAAAATACATTGCTTTCACTAAGCATGGAAATTAGCGCTTCGCAATACTTCAGCTATTCTCTGCACTTTTATTTATTTATTTATTTTTATTACGTTTCGCCACGTGGCATGAAACCTAAGAGCATACTTACTGCTCACAAGAAACAAAGCGTTTTTTTCTTTACTATTATTATTTTCTTGTACAGACTTTAGCTGAAATATTACTCCGCGTACCTGTAAAATGAACATAACAAATATCAATTATACATATTACATTGTCCGGACTGCGTCAGACTACACGACCTCTGCAATACACCGAGTTGCATTTGTACAAGGGACAAAAGTTAGGAGCAATGACATTAGATTACGAAATATTAAGATTAAGTGTCTGTACGACGTTCTACAAAGGTCCAAACGAGTGTAAACATTGTAAATAAGACGTGTCAGTAACATTGCCTGAGTGCGCTTTCCCCCAGAAGCGAACCTATGAAAACTTCATTCAGATTGTGACACAGCATGTATTGTATTGACATGGAGTGAGTTTGAATTTAATCTGGTGCGTGTTTGAAGGTGATAAAGAGAGAAAATCACTGAGTCTCATAATCTCATGTAAACGTGTGCTGTTGCACATCAAATGGTGGTCACCGCACAACAGTTTGTTTACCTCTCAAGATAGTCGTTTCCTAGTATAGAATAACCATAAGAGGAAACGAGCATCATGTCCCGGTCACGCGGCAGGTTATGGCGCGTGATGCTCTGTTTTACCTTCAAATCTCGCCCGCTCTGAGATTAGGTGGGCTCTAACATACACCAAAGTAATAGTAAAAGGGTCTACCAATATGTTCCAAAGGAAAGGCGAACTATAATACCGAGAATTATTATTGAAATGCTATTTACAGATCATTTAATGCTACAGCACACGGGATAGTAAAGTTTAAATGCATGGTGGTCAGGCGAACTAAATAAGACAAAAGAATGAAATGTACCACACCATGTGATGGCAATTGTTTATATTACGTCTGACACTGTCCTTTTGTAGTCATTGGATTGTCTGTATGCACTTATCTGATTCTGTAAGTACAGGTGGTCCCTTCTCTTCTCAAATCACTATTTGCATGTTAAAAGTAATCTTGCACTATACAAAACGCACTATATGAGATATTCCTGAGTTTTTTTACTAAACCATCAATAGATACTGTCCGATGGCCGCAATTTCTCCTGGATGTTGCTTGACGAGTGACCAAAAGCCAAGTAGTGCGCCGAGCTATATGTTTCCTTGCAGTTAGCCCATTTTTAACTCCTCTTCCATCAAGGTTGCCAGTCGCTGCTTCTGATTCATGAATGACCAGTCTTACCAAAGGCTAACCAGTGGTACCAGAGCTGTGGTTGTTGTTCTCCCAGTCCGTTTACTGTCCTGCTGGTAATGGGACACCTACCACAGTGGTATGTGGAAATGAGGCAAGGCACTGTTAGTACTAACCACGTTAGAATCTCGTGCGCAATTGTCAACTTTTAACAGGAAGATTAGCTTCAAAACTTCAAAGGAGTAACAAAAAAATCATACAGATTGCGACAAAGCCAGTTTACGGAAATTTGGGCACAAAACACCTGCGTATGACAAATAGAGCGCAAGGTGGGCGAATCTCCATTTACAGTAACATCTTCGTGGTAAACTATGGGTTATTTCCGAAATATATCGGTAAGATTTCTGAAATAGACGAAGAACTGCAACAATATCAACATACACAGACGCAGGACAAGCGATTCTTGATATACTGAGAACTGCGTTGATTTGGGCAACTACTCAAATATTATTATCCAAACATGAAAAGGTTCGGAATATTTTGTTGCAGTTCATCACAAAATTAGAGAATATTGATCAACTTTCATACGAAATAAATATATTTGTATTGATAAATAATTGGTGTAACGATATTTTCAAAGAATGAGGAGTGACAATTGTTTACAGACTGACGGTCAGTATATCATGATTTTCAAAATTCAGTTGTGTATAAACTGAACCACCAACTTGTATTATCTTTTCATCTGTTCAGATTTGCAATGTTTACAAGCAATTTATCGTAAAGACAAAAAGTATGGGCATTAAAACGAATTTATTTAGAAAATTTACATAGTTGTCAATTTTTCCTATATTTTACAAATTAAGGCGCCCGTACCATCTGAAAAACACGACCGATCCATGCCGGCCCGGAGGCCGAGCGGTCTGTAGCGGTTGGTCATAGCCTCGATGGTCCCGGGTTTTGAGTCCAAGCATGGGCATGAGTGTTGATTTTAACAGCTAAATACGATTCGTAACGGGCCGAAATCGAAAGTTACTAGACTGGCTCATCTACAAACAAAGTTTACTAAGTTTTTACCATATCTACGACCGATCCATATCAAACCTCGTGTACGTAGTATAAATGCAATTTGGATAAAATGAACACTACTTTTTAACCGATTTCGAAAATGGTATGTTTTCATTGCACATATCGGTAAATTGCAATATAACCAAGGTACAGCCATATTTCGACTGTAAGTACCCTTTCAAAAATAACCACTGAATAGCTTCAGATATTTTGAAGTCAATTTAAGTAATATAAAAGTGTCTAATTATCACAACTGACAGAGAAACGTAGGCGGAAACCTATTCTTATTAGAACACATTAATATTATCAGAACTTTAAGAGATTAAGCAGAACAGTTCTTGGTATACATAATTATTTAACCTAATTCTGAAACGTCCCTTTGAAAGAATTTTCTGTTTGTAATTTAGTAAAACATGGAATACAGGAATCAAGAAATGGCATACATCTATTGGCTACTAGAATAACTACTAACAAGATACTAACCTTATAGAAAGATTATCTTAAGCTCGATGAGCTACATGCTACATTGGATTGCTTGATGACTTGTATCCATAACAGTGTAAGAGGGTTTTACTTATTACGAATTGTAAGGTTGCACTGCATTTGTTAATGGCCTGGAGATTCCACGGACAACGTGAAACAGGTGAGAAGCCTACATCTGTTAACCTAAATCAACAAAGATTTAAATTAGTATATTAAAATATTCTGGAGTATTATCTAACAAGCAACACTCGCCAGGTATAAAATCCCGATTCTGATGAAAATTTGTGTGTAGATACAGCGCCTGGGTAAAACATCACAGCCAAAATTATAGGTGCTTTCGTCAACCAATAACGACAGGAGAACCCGAAAAAGATGGAACGTAGTGAGCAAGTAAATCGAATACAGAGTAGGACCTCTTGAAAGCGGCCATCTTGGCTATGCTTCAAAAAGTTTAAATAGTAAGTGGATCGTTTTCCATACCGATCTGTGCTGGAATGTTCCATAAAACACAATGACGAAGTCCATTTCGGCATACCTCTAATCCTGTAAGATACAATGACACGTGAAATTGACATAGAGAAGGTCACTTTTACGCCTGCTTGAAATTGTGACTTCATCTTCCGTTAGTGTATTTAAAAGTTTATGGTGCACTTCATGTTGCAGCCCTGAGGATCGTATTTTCCAGCATAACGGTACCTCGTATGAAGCCGTTTGGCTTTTGTTCCTTCAACTAAGATAAGACAAAATGAATTGTATGAGCGGTAACATCACTATGGCTTACTCCCTACCCGATACGAGCGAAGCCCCTTATATTTGTCACGTCTAAACATAGCTGTTAATTAACTAAAATAGCAAAATCATATAAAAGCTGAAGATGTAAAGTGTCTTCAGAAAAACGTCCCTTCAACTGTGTCAACTTAAATGTTTTTCGTCATTCATCTCATATTCTCTAGGTCAATTTCACGTGTCATTTTGTCCTACAGGATTAGAGTTATGCCAAAACTAACTTCATCATTAGGTAGGTGTCTTAGAGCTTTCCAGCACAGACTTATATGTAACATGGCTCATTTACTATTTAAATATGAAGCATTGTCAAGAAGGTCGCATTCAAGATTGTGGTAATTGTCGTCATATCATCCAGCATGTATCACAAGTTGTCCAGTATCCTTTAATGGCCATTTGTTTTCAATATATGTAACAGCTTATAAAAGAAAAGTGTTTCTCCGTACTCTGAATTCGATTTACTTACTCTATACGTTCTATTTTTCTCGGGATCCCCTGTTTATTTGTTGACGAAAGCACCTATTATTTTCGCTGTGAAAGTTTACCTAAGACTCTGACACCTGGCGAGTGTTTCTTGTTAGACAGTTTTCAAACTATTAATGATACTATATTTTACCATTGGCTGTTATTTTTAAAATATATTTAGAAAGGGAAACTCATTCTTAAAACCAATATAATATAGTTTCCTTTCTGTTTGCTTACTGTCATTCTGGTATTTCTTCGTTCTAGATTAATGATGTCCAAGAAACAACTAATATAAGGTTATATAACAGTTGACCATCAACGTTGATGAATAACACGTTAGACAATGTTTTAACGCTTAGTATATTTGTAAGACTATATTTATTTATAAGATCATAAGATGAAATGCTCGTTCGCTCTCTGCCATGCAATTTACAACAGTTGTAAGCAATTACATTTCTGCACTTTCTCACTTTCAATTTAATTGTTGGTCTTATAATTCCGTACGTTTAATTTATAGTTTTTGGATTAATCTTAAAATACCTACGTAAAAGCAAAACCGATGGCCGCCACCACACAGCATGCTTTCCTGCGTCAGTTGGTCATGATTAATACATAAAAAACTTTATTCACAAATAATATTTTCGATAGATCACCTTGCATAAATGAAATGAGGTTCAGTGGAAGTATCTAGAAGTGCCTGGCAATTACCCATCCTCCCTCCCACTTCACTTTACACATCAAAACAGGTACTTTGCAAAGTAAAATTCGACGTTTTGGACAATCTTATCTGATACTTTTCTCAGTGTTACAATTCTGTAAAGATGTATATTATTGTTAAGACGCCACTGTGTGAGATATATAATTGATCCTGAAGACTCTCACAGGTATCACGGTGTTTACATTTTTATTATTTCACCAATTGGAACTAATGGGATACCAAATATGTTTTATCTAAGTAGTTTCACCCCGGTGAATTTTTAATCCACGATTACATTTGCTCGTAACCAAATACTGTATCTCAAACACAATCATTGTCGCGATGTGTAGTACTTCAGAAGCAATATTAATTTTTTAAGTGAAGTTGTATATAGCATAGAGTAAAGGAATCAGTTTTTTTAAGAAACTTTATACCGCATAGAGTACTAGTGAGGCATGTAGTATCAAACCTCATATCTACGTTCACAAATTTTAAAGATCACAAAAACTAAAAAAAAAGGTAATTATTGTTAGAACCAAATTGTAGCATCTAATACTTCATAAGTGCACGCAGAAACCACCTAATTTTCTTTTATTGGCTGTAGATAGAGGGTATAGTTGAGTTTTGTTTTGAATAAAACATGATTGAAACAGAAACATCGTAAAACTTTCAGTAAATCCAAATTAACTTTCAATTTTTGAACTGAAATTGCAAACTTTATTCTTTCAAGGATTTAGAACGCAAAACGTATATTAGATGTAAAACAAAGTACATTACTCAAAAGTATATTTACAAAGTCTAAAATAGGAAATCAAATATTCAAACAGAAACTGTTCATTTAAATGAACGCTTTTTCCTCAGAATTTTATTTTCTGACTGACTGTTTTCAGAGTTGTCTTGCAAAATGCGATGTGTGATTTGACAGAAGAAAAGAAGCCAGTTGTTCCAAGGTAATCCCCGGCAAAGGAGAAGCGAGATATGGATATACTGGTTTATAACATAACAGGTGACTATATATATATATATATATATATATATATATATACAATACAATAAAAGCCTGAATAAATTCTGTGACCATCATCTGCTATGATCTTTCGTAGTTTGCTTAAATACGAAAATAAATGTTTTTGTATTGTATATTTAATCCATAGAATCATCAATTAATGTCTTTAACAAGACACTAAGGAGTTGTTGAATTTGCTACTGCATCAGTTTTGTAAACATTCGTAAAACAAATGTGCACAAAATACATTGCATCAATTATATTAATTTGCAATGGCATTCACCTTCACCAAAGGCTTCAAAAACTGTTTCCATTAAATGTCACAAAAGATTAATTATAATAAATTATAGAAATAAAGATTAATATAAATAAGAAAAATACCTACTTGATACAATTGAAATCTTCTAATAACATACTATTACTAGAAGTACTGAAATTATTGAAACCATGATTGCATATTCACAACAATGAGGAAGAAATACTATCTTATATTAAATGCTGCAAAGAAATGGTTAAAAAAAAAAGACGTCTAAAAATTAAAAGTAATGAACTTCGGGTTATTTCATACCACTCATATTGAAATTACTGACATTAGGTGCTCAAATTCTTTAATAACATTCAGCACTTTCAAACTAACTTGATTGAGTTTGAATTTTATTTAAGGCCTTTAAGTAAATTCGACGCTGGTCGAATAGATGGTGATGGGAGAATTGGAGAAATGAATAAAGTGCTAGGAAAGGGGATAACCCAGAGAAAACCCACGCACACGGTGGTTGCCCACCACAAATCCCAGATTGCACGAGGCAGGATGGAACCGAGGGACTAACACACCTAAGCAGAGCGCTCTATCACTGAGCCACCACGGATCTCCATTCTACATGTATTAGTACTCGAAGCACAATATTTTATCACTTATCAATATTGTTTTGTGAATATGATGTGTGATACTTTACCAGAACAATCTTTGATCACTCCATTACAGGTGTCTCAGTAACAGAGATAATAATCCGAACAAGTACAATCCCAGAGACTTCCTATAGAGCCAATTCTTATCCTTGGATATTCCGGAGTTCAGTAAAACATTCGTTTGAAGTCCTTCTGCAATATTTCAAAATTATCCTGAAGGAACCTGCAGGGAATGTCACAAAAGTCTCATGCATTTATGACCAATACCTTTCCTTTTTCCTGATAAAGTGTAGATCCCTTTGATATTTGTACTGTTACATATGAAACAAGATATCTGAAAACAGTCTGTAAAGGTCTTAGATAAAAACTGTTTGATATTTTCATACTCGGATTCCGGTCGTTGTGACCGAATGGTAATTTCGAGTCTTGGAAGAAATAACTTGATGGTGAGCTTGTATAATTGTGTGGATTAATATCTACCCAGGGAGAAAGCATTTCAGGAAAAGCTTTAAGGTTTGCTCAAATAGGATTGTGCTGAATATGCCGCAAAAAACTAATTAAAAGCTATGCTAGAAGATATATGTGAAATCTACAATGAATAGGTGTTGGAGAAATAAAAATTCTACAATTTGTGTTTTATACAATTTGCATTGGTTTTATTAAATATCATTTACCTAGTTACCAGTATATTCATATTTATTTAAAATTAGCTGTTTAATCTCGACATATCTATCACTATTTAAGACTGAATGCGAATTAATTAGAAAACCTCACCAAAATTCTGAATGAAAATCTAAGAGAAACATTTAAACGCTGGAATTCCACTAAAAATTGCGAGAACCCCGAGTCGTAGCATCTCTTGGTTGATAGAGCGAACGGTATTTAAGCAATTTGAAAAATTGATACTTTTTTTTTCAAAAACTTGGCAACACTGAAAACTGAGCCACAATACCCGACTCGCGGTACCTCTATCTAATTCACATTTATGCAAAATTTGGTGTAAATCAATGAACATGTGTAGATTTGTAGCCGGTCTATAAGTAGCAGACATATAAACATTCAATTTTATAAAATTGGTTGGCAACAATGACATCTGGGATGCTTAAAAACAGAGACATCTCTAATAATTTTCCGTTCTGTCGAATAATGTTTATGTCAAGTTTCGTGTGGATACCTCTAATAATAAGGAACTAATTAAAAACAAATTGAAATAGAATAACAACACTGATAATTGGGGACTTTAATAGGGCTCAAAATAGAACTAATAATGAATTTAAGTTAAACAAAAGCAATTTAACATAATACAAAGAAACACATCTAGATTCATGAAGAAAGGAATTGTCATATTTTATGAATATGTTTAGCTAGCGCAGCTTAGAACATTGAAAGCCAAAATAACTTGAAATAATTAGAAAACGTAATATGGTATGGGGCTAGTTTGGGGGACAAGTCTTTTAGTAAGGGGACCAGAGAGACTCCAAGTGCACAGCCCCTGATAACTTGGGAACATTTTTTCTTATTCCGTATGGTCTAAATAACATTTGTAGCGATGTTCCTAAAAATAAAATCCTTCTTAGACCACAAGAGCGGCCATTTTTGGACGAAAAGTTGTCTAAGAGGAACATTTTACTATTATTTTCATTACCTTCCACCTCCACGTTCACATCCTTTATCCATCGGGACCATGTTCTCTTATTCTTTATAACCTAACTAAAATTTGTAGCAATGTTCCTCGCAAAAGGTGGCTTTACACCTAAATGGTTACCATTTATGGTAAAAACTTGGCCTAGAGTCTTTAATTTTTACTGTTTTGGAAAGGTAACGGTAATCAAATTATACAACCGTCAAGGGCCTCTTTAGTCGAAAGGTGGTAAATTATCAATCTTGAATTAGCATTTTGGCCAAGACAAGGTTCCAGGAAATTCCAAACCCTTGGAAGGGTTAAGGTTGGGCTGAAAATGCAGAACCAGTGTGATCCCAACAAAACCCTTCTAGCAATTCTCATAGATGTACTAGAAGTTGTTCCAGAAAGGAAGGCATTAGATGAAGGAGAAAAAACGGATTAAAGCTTCCGTATGTTGGCAGATGATGTAATGGAAGAACTATTTATCGATGAAAGCAGTCCTCATGATGTGGACTTTCTGAGTACTATATTAGTAACGTATTTTATATATTCTCCTAAAAAGTAAAAAAATATGTCAAGATTTCAAAAAAAAAAAAAATAAAGCCTACCTTAAGTTTAAAAACGATTATTATTTTAAAAAAGAACATAAACAATAAATAAAAGAAAATAAAAATAAACATTTTATCACCCCAAATAACGGCCATTTTTATTTAAGCGTGTTTGTGCATTCATTGCCACAAATATGGGTTTTCTAAAATGCTTTTCTGAAGAAATACATTTTCATATACAGTCGGGGAATAATTTCAATTGATACCTCATGTTACCTATTTCATAAATATTATTTCTCAGTACCCTTATTTTCCATTTGAAGTTTCAGAAAGTTATGAAAATATTTCTCTCAAGATTTATTTTAAAACGCCAAGAAAGCATTTGAATAGTTTTCGACCAGAAATGCCCGCAATTTTGATTTGTAATCACTTTTATTTTTGCTATAAATTTGGAATGCCTAAAACCAAATTCTAAAGAGATAATTCATATTCAGTGGGAAAATTATTTCATTAGATATCCAACATGATCTACTTTATAAATCTTCATTTTCCAGGCTTCTCTTTGTACACGTCAAGACCCGAATTTTGGGGACAGCAATCTTATAATTACGATTCATTTTTGCGAAAACAAGTAACACAGTACCGATTTTGAAGTTTGAGTAAGCTTTAATAATTTTTGTCTCAACCCAAAGGCTTTATAAAAACAAAAGGAAAAAATAAATATATTTGGCCAATTTTTTACCATAAATTGCCAACATTTATGTGTAAAGCCATTTTCTGCGGGGAAACATAGCTATAAATTTTGTTTAGATTATAAGGAATAAGAACAATAGTCCCGAGGGTCAGATGTGTGCACGTGGGGTGGCGGTGGGGTGGAATCCGTAGAAAATAATTGTTAAATATTCGCCTTAGAACACATTTCGATCAAAATTGGCCGCTATTGTGGTCTATAGTCAGGTTTGCTATCTTTTAACATGGTTCTACATTTTTGGTTAGACCATAAGTAATATGCAAAAAGTCCAAAGGATCAGAGGAGGGTGCACGTGCGATCCCTGACGATTTATTTTTTAATAATATGCTACCAATGTGTCCCAAGTGTAAAGTTTATAATCAACGCGTCTTACCTGTCATGACATACGAATGTGAAAGTTAGAGGTAGAATGCACGAACGACTCACAAATTAAAAGTTTCAGCAGGAGCAATGCAGAGATAAATGTTCGGAATAAGTTCGAGGGACAGGAAGACAAATGCATGGATTTGCTAGCTAACGAATGTATATGTTATAATCAAAACTGCGAAGACGATGTAGTGAAGCTTGGCTTGTCATATAGCTAGACTAACAGATGGACGATGGACGACAATGCTGTACATTGGAAAGAGCATACCTAACATATATCAGAATGGTAGCTGAGTAGATTAAATAAGGTGTTCTTCAGGAACCACATAGATGAGAATAGCTGTTGACTAATACCTGTGAAACAAGTGGACAAGGCCTACATCCAGCAGAGGATTGAAAACGGCTGAATATACGATTGTTGAAGCAGAGAAGATAAACAGGAATCTAGAACACAATATTATCTTTATTTAGGCCATCTTGGTTAAAACTGAATAGACATCTGTAATAGTTAAGATTCAATGCCCTGTCAAGATTAATGATCTGAATGGAGTATTAATAATTGTTGAGCTGCTTGGTAAAATACTAACAAGTAAAGTTCCCGAAGTGAGGTCTCGAGCTGCTCATCAAGTGATACCTTAAATTGAAGCTAGTGACGAGTATAGTACACCTGTGAAATCCTAGCTGCAGAGCTCTAGTAATAACAAGGTTATGGCGGGTCAAAGTTCAAAGAGAAAGCGAATTGTATTGAAACAAGTCACAAAGAAAGGCAGAACAAACGTCAGAAGGACATGGTTTTGAATTGAAATGCGATTCATTTGAAGGAAAGAGGCACGTACAAAGTACTACATATTGATAAAATCAATATGTAAATCATCAATGTAGGCTTGTGATAAGCAGATACTTTGCTCACAATGAGCACACTTGACAAAAGAGATGTTCTCACATGAGGTCTTGTAACACTTGTCACGTATATTAGAATCAAAACAATAATACAATGGAAAAATCCAGGGCTCGTGCTCCTCATCCAAGTAGCCGCCTTTGTAAAACGCAAACCTGATCATGTTGCGAAATCGTGAGGCGCTGAATTGAAAGAGAGTGAAGGACTGCATTCGTAAAATGTTATCCCGATTCCAGAGATTAATTTCCGAGGAAGCGATAACTGTGTCAGTAATGAACCTGATAAATGATTTATATGGACGGAAGAAGTAAACATAAAGTGGTTGGATGAAACCAGTGTAACCACCAGGAATTAAACGTTTGAACAGTGTTATATGATTAGGGCATAATTCATTTGATACGTTGCCATCCTTATTTGCCCTCCATGAATCCAGCAAAAGCAAGACTTTATGACGATCGGCAGACAGGCTATTCCAGAATACGGAATAAAACTCTTTTAAATCACTTTTGTTCATGTTTGCAGTCTTTCCTGGATGGGACACTATGTTATCGGGATCTTTTTGCTTATTTCCTGGAAATTCACCACTGGATTCAGATACAAGAACGTATATCGGACACAATATTTCACCATCCATGGAAATAACCGGCATCATCATATATGAATGAGTAGTAGCACTGACTGATCCAAATGCACCTCTTACAACCACCGTACCTTTAGTCCCATGAGTCCTGTATGCATGGAGTTCCTTGTCAAATCGACTTTGATAAGCATTTAATACTTGACGAGGATTCAGGTCTTCTAGTAACATAAGTTCTTTCATGGGCGTAATAAATGTCATAGATAAGTGATTTAATTCAGCCTCTTTTGATTTCCACGTTTTGCTAACCCTATGCGTGATATAACGACTGACGATATTGTTTCTTTTCTTTAAATTAGACAGCCAGTGACGAGATGTCTTGAATTGTAGAGTATTATCCGGATCTAGCTCTTTACTTATCTGAAGAGCCCAAAAGCGAAGAGTCCTGTCGTGTATTATTGCACATCTCTCGACCGTTTTTTTGAATTTATCGTGAACTGCTGCATTAAGTTTCTTATAACTAGATTTTTGCCTTTTTTCTCATATTCAAAGAGGATGTTTTTCGATTGAATTAATCTATACTGTGGCTTGACAAATGAAAATTTCCTTCGTTTCTTTTCCGGGTTCTCATTGTGTGTCCAAAACATGTAAGCTGCTTCTTTATAATCATCGTCCAAGATGTGTTTTTGTTTTTGTTTTGGCGAAGGCTGATATTCTAAACCTGAAGAAGCTACAGGTGTCGGAGACTCTTGATGTGTTTGAGAACCTTCCGATGTACTTGGCATTTCCTCATCAAAGACGTCATCACCGTAGTCTCCATCATCGCTTTCATCACTGTCACCAGCAAATCCAAGAGTTCTAACTTCTTCTATGATTTCCATCTTGTCCTCAAGTATCTCCACTATTTGTTTGTACAATGAATCTTCATACCTATTCATTCTCCTATTAACAAATCCATATTTCTCATACAGAGCATGAACGATAGCACCTGCTTCCACTTTCTGGAACGAAAAGAAAAAATACCTTTTATTGACATCAATAACAGGAGCAAACATGCACAAGGACATTCATACACGAATAAAAGAAAGCGGGATATCAGGCAGAGAGAGGGATATCATTCTACACATTACATTAATTGGGAGCAACGTACGACGTATTACCATCGGGATAATCAGCAAAACATGGACATCACAAGCAGCTAAATTCGCTTTCTATTTGAACATTGAACCGCCATAACCTTTTTGTTACTGGAGCTCTGCAGCTAGGATTTTACAGGTGTACTATACTCGTCACTAGCTTCAATTTACGGTATCACTTGATGAGCAACTCGAGTCCTCGCTTCGGGTACTGTACTTGTAAGTCAATATCTTACAACATGCCTTAATCTTCTAATTTTCTTCTGGTCTTCCCCTTGCTTCATCTTACTTTCACACAATCAATCCTAACTACACTATAGATACATTAAGATGCTGTAAATGCACGTGTTTTGTTTATTTAATTAAGTTTACTTTTGAGGACAAAATACTGTAGTTTCTGCAAAATGATGGTAAAAAATCACAAATTTGTAGTTAAAGGACTTTGAGGGAAACAAGAAATGAACTTGTTGATGAACTCTTTGGCCTTGCCCTCTTGCCTCCAATTACCCTTATTTTGAATTAGAGTTTCCCGAAAATACCTTGTGAGACTTAACATCATCTTCAGAAATGACTTTTTCTCCATAAATGAAGTAATCTCCTTCACGATCTCAGTATTCTCCCCCCCCCTCTCTCTCTCTCTCTGCCTGTCTCTCTGTCTCTCTCTCTCTCTTCCTTTCTTTCGAAAGCGAAACTATATATATCAACATGCACGGCAGTGCATGAGCCAAGTTCTTCACGTCAGAAAACGTCAGCACTGCCAGAAGCATGTTATACAGGAACAAGAGTTTATGGCAAAATCGACGATTTGGGGGCCCCGTAAGAAAAAAGATGTTAAAGATAGGAATATGAGCTTTTGCCGTTAAGGAGATATGGTAAATATGTGCAGATGTACAAAATTTCATATTCGTATCTCAAACTATGTTCTAGTTGTGGACCCCTGAAATTGCACATTTTAGGCTAACTGACTGACTGACTGACTCACTCACTCACTCACTCACTCACTCACTCACTGACTGACTAACTAACTCATCATATTGTTTAGGGTGTTTGGAGTAAGCTAGAAACATGAAATTTGGTATGAAGGTAGAGGATGATAAGTAGATAAAGGAAAAATTCCGACATTTTGAAAAGGTCGCCATATTGGATTCAAAATGGCCCCCAAACCTAAAATTTCAAAGAATACACAGCCTAAACGACTAAAGACAGAACAGTGAAATTTGGTATGAAACTACATCATTGATAGCAAATTAAGAAAACTTTTTAAAAATTTTTAAAAGTTGCCATTTTGGATTCAAAATGGTCGCCAACCCTAAAATTTTAAAGAATACACAACCTAAACGGCTGCCGCTAGAATAATGAAATTTAGTTTGACAGTACATTATTAGTAGATTATGAAAATATTACAAAATATCTCTAAAGACGCCATCTTGGATCCAAAATGGCGGGCGTCATAAATCCATTTTCCAACTGCTTGAGCCAGAGATA
>JAGDQP010035531.1:0-19541 GCA_022664845.1 Lepisma saccharinum
AGGTTTGAGGTATTATGAGTTTATAACCGTAAAGCAAACAGTCATGTTGTATCGCTAATAATGATCTTTTTGAAAATTAAATTTGGAGCGCTTTAGTTTAATATACTTTAAGTAGAGTTTGATGCCAGCAATCTCTTGTGTATTGCAGAACTTGCTTCAATACATAATCATTATTTATTTCATCGGAAATAGATCTGACTACCAATGAGCATCTATTTCTGTTTAAAATATTCTCTTGAGATTCTAAATCATCTCCGGTAATGTCTTAAGTAGGAAACTTACACAACCAGTCTGGAACTGGATCCTGCTAAGAGTGTATAAGTTTAGCCATAAAGTTAGGAAAAGAGTCCATCTTACCAATTGAAGTTAGATATCCGATGGAATGTCTTTAATTTCAGCAAAGATTAACTTCATCGGCATCGAATCCGTTATAACTGTTAAAGATCTTTCAAATAAATACTTCTGAAATTTTTCAACACCAAATATTAGGGAGATCGCTTTCTTCTCAAATTGAGAATACAGCTTTTCAGTATAAAAGAACGATACTGACGCCTATGCAACTGTTTATTGCTTACCACTTTTGTTCTTCTTCCTTAATTGGACCCCGACACCATATGGACTGGCATCTGTTATCAAGTGCACATCCTCATTGGGATTAAAAATATTATTATTTGTGCTGTTAGTTATAAGTTTCTTTAATGTTTTAAATTTCGCCTGGTGACCTGTGGACCATGTCCACTTTACGATTTTTTTTTTGTAGCAATTCATATAACAACTTCAATTCATGCAATTCGCATGAAATGAAAGATGCCCATATTTTTTGAAAATAATTGACTAGACCTAGAGAAGATTTCAGTTGTCATATCTTGTGTGGTGGTGGGCAGCAAACCTATGTTTATCTTATATATCACTTCGATGATAATTTATGTCTTAAGTATTCTATTTTGTTTTTAAAGAATTTGTACTTGACGTTGTTTACTTTAATGTTTAACTTCTTAAATTTAGTTAATAATGCATACGTTTTGTTATATCAATCCTCCAAAAATTTTCTACCAAGAATCAATTGATCAAAGAATGTTTGAGCAAAATCAAAATCAGATAGCTCACTGTCTATGAACTGCTGAAGTATAAAAGACCTTGTGGGAAATTCCAATGGGAACCGCTTCATTTTATATAATTCCCAAAACCTAATGGTTAATCATTTTACCAGATATTTTGTTTCACGGCAGTTGTTGGTACGCCAGTTTCAGGTCTAACACCACAAAAGTATCAGAACCTTGAATGTTGTGTAATATATTATCAAGGGATGTTAGCGGGTAAAACATTAGCTCCAAACATTTGTTGATGGTAACGTTATAATCAGCTCATATCCTGGTGTCTCCAAATTTCTTGGAATCAATTGGTGTTACCCAATCCGAATATTTAATTGGTTCTAAGATTTGCTGTTGTACTAATTTATTCAATGAGGTTATAACCTTATTTTCTATGCTGTAAGGGACACGGTAAAACCTTAGGAAGATTTGTACAGCTGAGCTAGACAGCCTCATATTGACTTGCTAATGGTTTATTGTTTTTTGTACATCAGCTGCAAATACTTCCTCAGATGACTGTTGTAAGAGCATTTGAAACTGTGTTGCTTGATCTGCTTATAGTGATAATACTTTACAAATATGAGCATTTCCAGGTTAGAAAACATGTTTCTGTACCGAAGACAAATAGCATTCAACGGGGCCTACCAAGGATCACATCATTAAGCTGAATAGTTACAACAAAGAATTGCAACTGTGTATCATTTGTCTCTATTTTACATTTGATTCTGACTAATTAGGATTTTTTCACTTATATGAAGTAAAAGGCTGATTCATTTAATAGACTTCACAGAGAAGTCTAGTTTTTTAATCTTCTAAACTTACAGAATACCAATTCGAAACTCTGTATAATTTCCCTTTATTGTGACTTGGACACACTGGCCATTTAGGGAAAAGAAGTTGAGAACCTTTGCAAAACAGAAACATGTGTGATCAACTAAGACAATTTAGGGATCTAGAGTTTAATTCACGTTTCTTATTCACAGTAATAATATAAAGGCAGAGAAAAAAAATATTTTTATTTATTGTTCTTTTTTGTGAAAACATAGATCATGAGTGTAATATCAGGAACAGTTTAAGATAAGATTTAGTAATATTAATGGGCATACAGCGTATATGTGACTTAAACTTATTATTCGGGTGTATTTTGCAAACAATAATAACAAGTGAGCAGTTTTGAAATGTATTTAAAATATTTTTAATGTGGTAGGTTATAGTAGCTGTAATGTTGATGTGTATATTTATGGTATAGAGGAACTGCAATATTTTTAAATGTTGCCTGCATTTATATACAAACATATCTTGTAACTAAAGCCTATTCTTATTCAACAGTGATTCCTTGGCAACCCCGCTCAGGACAGGGTGAGATATTATAATTCATTATCCATCGATTTCACAAGATAATGCTAAACACAAAACACATTTAAAATACAATTACAAATCATATCATATTAAAATGAAATACTTCGATATTCTCGAAAATAAAATCGTGAAAGCTAGAATTATGCTGAGTGGCAAGTGATGTCAGTTGTAGTGAATATGCACAGCTATGTAAAATCTACTGCGAAGCAGTGTAACATAAAATAAGTTTCAGATGTATCATTTCTGGTTTCGATATTCAAGTTTGGGATTTATTCGTATTTCCCTTGAATGTATTTAAACCCATGCGTAAGTACTACGTACGTATGTAAGACGACTGCTTTCACTTATTACGTTTTTGGTACATCTAGAGTCAAATTTATCCTTATAATACACTCAAAGATCTATATAAATTTTGTTTTCATAATTTATGAACATCCAAGAAAGGGTTAGGGAATTACAGCTGTTAAGGGATAAAGGGAATTGAGGTAAATACTGTAAATAAACGCTTTTAATTAAGAACTTGTTTCTAGACTTCTATCATGATTCTCCAAAGGCACACGAATTTATTTTCTACAGATGGTGACCAAACGTAATTACTATAACATTAACACGTGTTTCACATTAACTGTAGTATGGTCATTTCTTTGATTATTTCTTGTATTTTCTCAGCTATATTCAAATTCAAAACTCGGCCCATGCACCGTTATGTTAACAATAGATACTTCGCATCATTTCACGTTAAATTCCAGCAGAACTTATGCTCATAACATACTTTACATGATGCCTTATTCCCAACAGTTGAGATAAAGCATGTTTTCAAAAAGTATTTTTTTGAACTTTATGAATATTTTACGATAAATTGAGTTTTGAAGTATCAAATATAATAAATTGATAATTTGCTAGCGAGAATATGTTTTTTTTCCGCATACATTAATTATGGATTTATAAGCACAATCTTAGTTTTGAAAATTTCTAATAATACACACACAAGTTCGCGACAATAAACAAACAACACGCAGCAACATGCTGAAATCTATCTTAATTATCCATTTGATAACAGCTGTTTTAGAACCCTTTCTATAGTGTCTGGTGGACGAGATTGGCATCATTTGCAGCAGTAAATTATAATATTGCTTACGAATATTCATCTTGAATTGCTCATTATTGAAATTCTGAAAATTATTGATGCGGCAAAAAAGAACACCTTTTAAATAACTTGCCAGATTACAATATTTTGGTTAAAGGAAATTTAATATATTATTATTAGACCAGATATTATATGACAAAATAGTTTGGTTTTAATAGCAGTATTTCCGATAGCTTCTCCTTAAATATTATGAGAGATGGAGTGTTAATAACACCAAACAATTGCCCCTTAAAATATTTCAGTTCATCAGAAATTACAGCTCCAAATGTATCTTTTTCGCAGAATCGTCAGTAAGACACCTAAAAGACAGCAGTTTTCTAAATAATAACTTATTATTTTTAGACTATGCTTTCCGTTACCCATGTTGTGATTTAAGACATTTTAATATTTTCTCAGTTATATACAAAACATACGACAGTATGAAATGTTTCAAGCGATAAAACAGAAAGTGACACATTCCATAATCTTTCTTATAAATCAATCTTGCAGCATAAAGGTGACGAAAGATTTTGTTGAACCACTATACGTTTGGATATTCTCAGCATTCGGAATGGATTTGAAGAACTAACTAGTGCACTTCGATAATAACACTAAAATGCAAATTGTATACACATTTTGTATATGCATAAATGAGAATTATCGGGCTTCTTCTAGACGTTATTTTCCGAAATTTAACTCGAATTCTAACAAATCCTTATACTAGTGCCCATTTCAATACATCGTCTAAGAGAGGGAACATTTCAATACTATTATTTTAACCTCGAATTTTGTTATATAATAAGCCATTCAGCTTATCACTTGAAGTAAGAATATTCAGATCGCTATACAACTTTCGAACACCATGTACCATTTTTAATGATATCGACAGATTAAGATTTTGATCGTTAAATGTTGATCATATTTCATACTTCAATTCGTAAAACCTGAAAACCACCTTTCCTTTGAACAACAATCAAATATCGGTTTAAGGTACCAGAGTTTCATGAAAAGCTCTTGCTTTCTAGCACATGTCTTTGAGAAATCTAGTCATGCTGTACTTTTAATGTTGATAACAATCTCAATAACAGACTCAAATATGTTCTTAATAACTGAACGAATAGTATCGACAACAATATGTTCCCGATATTAAAACAATGGATGGGTACGCTATGAGGAAAATCTAACTCTAGTCTTGAAATAAAAGATTTCATTCGATAAGTCATTCCAAGATTTTGCAGAGTTTCCGTGAGGATAAATCCAGTTGCCCCCGCCTGAAGCTCTTTACTAGTTACAGTCACACCAATAAAATCAAAAACAACTTACATTAGATCTATTAATAGAGGTTTGGATTTCACTACCAAATGGTTTTATTTCCCAAACCTACGAAAATCTAAAAATTGATGGAGAATTTTAGTGTCAAGTAATTGGCATCAAAGAAAAAGACAGGGAAAGGTTATAATAAATATCTAAAGCATTTTATATTTGCCTGTCAAATGTAATTTCTCGCCCAGTCTAGTTTTCCAAAAAACTAGGCAACATTACAGTATAATAACATAATTACGAATTTCTTATGATTCTATTTTAATAAATTAAGTAATTGTTTGGTATGTTACACATGATATGGTCCATTAATTTTAGTAAAATACTTTTCGTTGTTTGTTTGTGGAAACCTACATTTAAATTTGCACAAATAAAAGTATATGAAACGCCCAAATTACAAATAAAAATTACGTATTGTATTATTGGTAGGCAACAGTTAATGACTATCAAAATTTCTAATTTTTATCTTCTTTCAGGTAAATTTATAATGCCAGCGGAGGATAGTAAGTGATAATTATTATAATTTGTTTATTTAGTGTTAACGCTAGAGCACAAGAATCATAGCCAAATGAATAATTACATGCAATTATAGTTGCAGAGTAAGAAAATTGATTTCGACGTTGATTTTAATAAATTATATATCTTTACTTACGGTATAAATAATGGATTATATTTGATGAGCATATCATGTAATCCAGGCAAATATAAGTTCCTTTAACAATTAGCTGCATGAGTAGTTTTAGAATTGCAGGAGCTCAAATCAACGGATACATGATCACAAATAGTTTCATTACTTGACATACAATGAAGGAAACAATGTCGACTTAGCAAATTGCAATCAAGAAAGTAACTGGCACATTCTTTTGAGCCATGTTTATGATTAAGAAAGTGTTGCATACAAAGGTTTCGCAGTTGATGTATTAAATATTTTCTCAATGAACTAAAACTGATTTATATAGGAAGTTTAGAAATCCCCTCTAAACAAAAATTAGCAATGATAAATAAAGATTAAATAGGTGTATTAGGGATTACCTTAATTCTGATTTATTAATCTGATACCGTTTACGTCATTATGTGATGGCCTATGACGTCATTTGTGATGCTTGTTCCGCACATTTCAGCACATGTTCCTTAATAATAAAAATGCTTCGACATTCCTTCAATGTAACTTTTCAGGGTTACACTGTATATATATTACGAATGTTATTGAAATGTATGTGAAATTTGTTTGCTCGTTTAACAAGTATTGACTTCCACTAACTGGCAAGTACTTTTAAATTAGTTGTTTTAAATTCTGATCTATAAAAATAGTTGTTCAAAATAGCTAAATAGTTAAGCCATTATAACGAAGTTATTCTTACAAACATAGTAGCAAAAGCTTTTTGTACTCTCTAAATGATAGGTAAATACTAGTTAAACATAAATGTTTTTTTTTTCTTCAGCAACATATTTTAGTCTGTGAGGTTGTAAACTTTCACAGCAAATTCGATAGTTACGTGCAGTGTGAGTAATAATCTAGCATATGTTATCAATAAATATTAAAAAAAAAATATTTTTTGTTCTAAAGTATTATCCATATTTTCTTTACCATCACCTTGAAAAAAAATTAATCCGCACGCTAATTTTACAAAAGACTGTCAAGAACATTAAAACTTTCTGGAACAAAGCTTACTTGCTCGTAGAACGTAAAGAGAGACAATCAGAGAAACATAACAAGCATTAAAATGAATTCAAGCATTTCCACTCGTACTCGGATTAACATTTAAAATGATTTAAGAGAAAGCTTTCGTAATTTCTTTGACACTACGCATGCTAGAGGTTTAGAGTTTATTCCGTAAAAGGAAGTTTATTATTTTTCTACCTCACTAAGAGAATGGACGACGTCTTACTATACCTTGTTCTTGCAAGGTAGTGTTTGAATTAAGCCAAGACCTGTACAGAACTGTATAATTGTGGGTAGAACGTTGTCAATTATTCACAACAATTGATGCCGTGAGATGCAAATCCTCACAGGTTCATAATCCAAATACTTGAAAAGTCATTATGTTTGTGTGGTTACAGAACCAAGTAATACAAGTGATTGTCATTTATTTTACCTATAGTGTCAAACTATGTCATAAACTTTACTAGCCTGTTTATATGTTTTCTTATTGTATGTTCAGAAAAATCTAAACGAAGTTGACTTCTGTTGTTTTACATTCACTTTAGGTTTTACGCGTTTTTGTTTCATTTATGAGCTTAACTTCATCATTAACTTTATGACCACCTTCCCATTAGAAAATCAAGCACGATTTAAAGTGGTTGCCATGAAAAAAGTAGCTTCTAAAAGATAGCGCATAAGCCGAATATTCTTTAATGTATATTTGTTTCCATTGTTTCAAACATTTTACAAATAATCGTGGGTTTCAATTATATCTCACTAAAGGGTGGGAGACGAGCAGCTGGCGCGGGGGTAGATGGCGCATCACGTGATTAGTGATGAAGGAATGGTCACACGAATGCCTAACAGATTAATTAAAACATAACAGGAGGGCAAACTAGCCCTCCCGGATTTTTGTGTTCCCGGATAATCGAAATTGAAAGTGGACCACTACTTTAAACTTGTTAGGATCTTTTGTACAAGTCATGGATATCATGTAGGTATCAATGAACAAAGTTTTAAAGCCATATTCGAGAAGCTTGTCACCTACACTGCTGTCGTTGTTACCAACATTTAAGAAAGTGCTGACATCTGGTTACATATCTGGAAAACCATTCATATCGACGCAATCGGAGAAGACTGCAACTTTCTTTGTAATGTTAACTGTTCCCAAGGTAAGCAAACCGTTTCAGACCTCTGTAAGCTGTAATAATATCTAGTTAAAGTTACTTTCACTCACTCATTCACGTTGTGGCTAACGGAACTCGCAAGTTCATCGCCGCGGTAACAAATGATCGCCATTCGGTTCTATCTTGGACAAAACCGAGCCAATTTTCATCACTAACATCTACTTGTCATAGATCTCTACCAATAGTGTCCTCCTAATATCATCCTGCTTTCCAATCAAGATGGAATATAATCTTAGTTCTTCTCCCATCCGAGCTATATGGCCTACCCTTCTTAGTCGTCGTAATTTCATTATTTGTTCAGTATCGGGAAGTTGAACAACCCATGAAGATCTTCATTATGCAGTCTCCTCCATTTTCGAGTCCATCTCATCTCGTTACACACATCTTAAAAAATATTTTCAAACACATGTAATTCATGTTCATCTGCTAGGTTCGTACTCCAACTTTCGCAGCCGTAAAGTATTACCGGAAGAATAGTCGTTCTGTGTATTTTCAATTTCAACGTTGTTTATAGTAATCGCGATATTAGCAGTTATTGGATGAAGATAAACATGCGTTGCCCGATACTTAACTGTTTTTATTTCTTCCTTATCTCCTCCGTGCTTGTTACATATGTTTCCCAGGTATTTAAATTTGTTTACTTTCTCTGTTTTCCTATTCTTAATTATTATGTACATATTTCCGTTATTCCTTGTGTTTCGGCTTGTTGTCATGTGTTTTGTTTTCTCTGCGTTTAAATGTAGATTTATCTCATCGCATACTTTCACTAAGACATCGGGGTTACTTTGTAGTCCGTCTATATCGTTACCTATTAAATCTGTACCATCCACGTACATGAAACCTTGATTCAAGCCATTCAATGTTAATACCTTTTTCTCTTCGTTTATCTAAAAATCGCATATTTTAAGGCAATGCTAAACGGTAATGGTGACAAGCCATCACCTTATTTCAATCCATTGTGAATCTCGAAACTATCTGACATATTACATATTCGTAATCTGCTTAGGGATCGCAGAGACACATCCTCACTAGTTGAACAAGTTTTTACGGTTTCCAAATTGTACCAAAATATTCTAAAGCGTTCCCCATTTTGATTGAATCATATGCTTTCTTAAAATCAACGAATAGATTATGCATAGTCTCATTGTATTCCCACTTCTTTAAGATTTGCCTCAAAGCGAAAATCTGGTCCAACCTAAACTTATTTCTTCTAAATCCATGTTGATGATCTCCTATTATTTAATCTACGTGTATAATTAGGCGAGTTAGTAGGATATTAATCAGTGGTTTATTACAGGTTGGAAGTAACGAGTTTCTATGCTAATTGTCGCAGTCCGATTTATCACCCTTTTTTATACCAGGAACAATAATTGGAAGTTTTCCATTACTTTGGAAGCTCCTCTTTCTCCATATAGCACTTATCAATATATGAAATTCATTCAATAGTGCCGTCCCATCCCGTTTTACTTAATTCGGCTGGATTATTTTTTTATTCACGGTGATTTGAAATTGCTAAATTTCCTACTGACATTTCGACCTCGGTCTTGCAAGTTCCGCGTATCCAAGGTTCTGTGGTTTGTATTTTAAAATGCTCTGTTTTTTCTCCGTTGTGCACATTAAGAAATTTGTCGAAATAATTTTATCGCACATCGATAATTTTAGTCGGATCTTCTTGAAGATCTCCGTCTAGTCATCCCTATAGGCTGGTAAACTTTCCTTAACAAGTTAACTTCTGTGCACAGATCTGGTATGTTATTTGTCTTCCCGTTTTCCACAATCTCTTGAATCTTCTTGGTTAGATATTCTCGATTTCCTTTCTGAGACCGCTTGTGGCGTTGCGTTTCTCGTTACTCTTATGGTTGGTATTTGCATCGCTTAGTGTCAGGTGACCAGAACTCAGCCAGCGCAGTGACACGAAACATAATTGCCGTATATAGGCAGACGTGCTATGAATGTGCGAAAGTGCCAGAGGTGGTCCAGAGTTTTCGGTCTGGAGACATCAGTCTCACCGATAAGGCACGAGAAGGAAGACCTGTGCAGGTGGACAACGATGTCCTGTAAGCAGCGGTGAAAACAAATCCAATGCAAATTGTTGATGAAATGCCCACCAAACTCCATGTTATACATTTACCCGTTTATTTTCATCTGCAGGATCTTGTGTGGGTGCCGAAACGCGGAAAATGGTAACCCATGGATTAACGCCTCTGCAGCGACTTGTTGTCTGCAGTTCCCTGTTTATCCGTCACAGAGGTGAAAGGGGATGAAACATTACAGGGGAACAGCAGTGGGTACTTAAGGGGTTACAGGAATTTCCCCTTGCAAATTGTTTTTTTAGCTTTTAGTGTGGTACCCGTGGGATACATTATTTTGAGCTCTTGCCACGTAACGAGACCATCATTGCAGATGCCTATTGCCAGCAGCTTGTTTGCCTACAAACTGCATTGTTGGAGAAACCTCCGGCTCTTGTTAATCGCCATAATAGACTCATTCACGGTGGTAACGAGCGCCCACATACGTCAAGAAGGACCTGTGTTAGGATCGAGGAATGTGGCTCGGAGAAACTTCCCCGCTTTTCGTTTTCACCAGATCTTTCTCCAATCGACTACTATCGTTTTTGCAGCCTACAAAACCACCGTTTCCAAAAATCCCTTAACATTAGGATGACGTGCGACATACAGTAAACTAGTTTTTGCGTCCAAAACCGGGAACTTCTTTCAACGATATAATCAACAACTGATTGACATGTGACAGAGTATCGTGGAGTGCGATGCAGACTATTTTGCTGACTATAGGTAGTGTTCAAGGTACGTTATCTTTCTTATCTTCGCTGCGCAAAAACACAATATTCGTTATGGAATACGCTGATGAACAAAATGGGTTGATGAAGCTCTTTCAGTTTATCCAAGGTTTTACGATTGGAAGGGCCAACATCAATTGGTAGAAATTATTCGTTTTAATTTGCTCTCGCTCTGCGTCATGTGTCCCACCAATGTATGAAAGTGTTATGTTACTAAATAATTATGTGTTATTACATAATTGTCCAAAACCTAGCCATTGTATATTTAAATTATTTCTAATTATTCAAATTTGATTTAAATATGTATCTTTATAGTAAATAGAAACATAAAATCATACTGGTTGTACAGTAGTCCAACACAACCCAAGTGTTTAAATCCCCAAAGCAAAATATCTTATAATTATCATGAATCCCATGGTTTGTGATTTGTTAGTAAATCAAGTAACAGTTCGATTATATTGTTTATTTTACAATAATTTGAAAGCGAATATGATACAATAAATTTAAACATTATTTGCAGCTCCTGACTCAAGCACTGACGAAGAAATAGACTTAGGTAAGATTCTATTTTTTGAACCGTCAAAATACATTAATAAGTATTCATTGGTTGACAGAATCGACATCAACGCCTTAAACGAGCTAGTTAGATTCTATGAAAACGACATACCACGTTTGTATATTGCAGATCCGAACCGCTTTTTTTAAAATACTCTAGGGGAATTGAACCCGCGACAACCCTAGTAGCACACAAATGTGATTTGAACGTTGAACTTTGGATTATTTTGTTAATTAGGCGTAATCGGTTGAAAAAAGTAAGTTTAATTTTCAATCACATTTCAACAAAGGATTGATATTGTTGATAAAATGTTAGTTCAACGTGGATTCAACTGTTATTTTCTACTATAGTATAGGTTTCGCTTTACGACATTCATTTCAGCTATCATTAATTTAGTTAATAGGGCGATAGTGTGAAGTGTTTCAAGTGTGATAAAACATTTGTTTCATACGCGTTTTCCTATAGCGACATATTGCACTTATTGAGTACAAATTTAACAGTACAGCGACGGTCAAAGTTAAGTTAAGTTAAGTCAAAGTTAAGAAAGGAAAATGCACATAACAATGAAAAAGAAAATATTCTTTATTCTTAGTTTTTCATGATGGTAAAACGACGCGTCTGGATTTGTGGAGAGTAAGTTCAAGACAGCCTTTTACTATAAAAAATTTCTTATCATAAAGGGAATATTAAAAGGGTATTGCTTCTCAAATCGACGTCGTAAATGTAGGGTAACGTGTCCAGTTACCAACGACGAGTGTGAAGTGTCCTAACGTCTCATTCCACAGCAGTCGGTTCAATAATTTACTGTTGGAAAATTAATAATGTATATCACGATGAAATCAACGAACAAAATGCAGCTAAATGTGTATACAAAAAAAAACAGCAACCATGGTCTGTTTTGGCTAACTGAACCCGTTCTTCATAGTGTGCTTCTTGATTTTAACCTCTTTCTTCTTAATCTTTATTCAGATAAATAATTTTACAGTTAGACATTTCTGTACATTTACAACGTTAAAAGTTACGATTTGGTACTAACGTTTAATGTGCTACGGGGGCACGTGCACAGAACGCGAGTGTGATACCCGTCCATCCACACCGATACCATGAGTGAATTGGTGCTTTCTAAAATAATTAGTATCAACTATGATGAAATTGTTATTATTATTTCATGTTAACTATTGGTATGCAGAAACATGTAGCTATCGTATGAGTTTTATATAGTAGTAGTGTAATAAGAAATTCTAAAACGAAGAAAATGTTATGAAATAGATATACCTTACCCGACCGTTTCTTCTTAAAGTTGGGAAAGCTACAGAATGTAAATTATTCACATCATTTTGGCTCAAAATTTCGTATCTATGAAACTGTCATTTTACAAAGTAGTTAAGAAGACAAGTTACATAACTGTTGATATTACCCTCCGGTATCAACAGCTAATGTCTACTTACTATCAAACAAAAGATTATAACGTTTCTGTACAAATGACATTTAATGTATTACAAAGGTTTATTTTTGTTTCGATTTAGATAAATATAGAGCATTTCATATTTATATTATTTCACAATAACACATGAAAAGTACACGGAAAGCACAAGCAAAGTCACACTTTTAAAGGTTTGAATAAATTACAATTTTAAATTTCAAACTTTGCCGTTTATTTAAATAATTATTTAGAAAATGTGTCTTAATGTAGAAATTATGCGATGATATCTGTCTTTAAATTGTGATCCAATAATTTCCCCTAAAAGTAGTAACTGTTGTTAAATTTTCAACAATGCACCTTAATGCACTCTTTAACAATGTACTTTTTCCAACGATATAACAATCAGAGGCCAAAGAAACAAGGAAAGAATAATAAAATATAAAGCACAACAATTGAACGAAATGTAATGTTAAGGCATTTATTAACAGTAATGGTTTCGGTTGTGGCACATTAGTTTTATAAAGGAAAGAAGAAAATGAAACGAAAATTGAACTAAATTTGAACTTAATTGTTCATTCCTTTAACCAGAAGACCTTGATTGTACTTCATAAGGACACTATATGTTGCCGCTACATAGACACTCTTTTAGAATACCCCACCAAAACATGAATTTCGTTTTTTGTAATTTGATTGTTGTTTCTGTGTAGCCTTCACACCTGATATTAATTTCAGTTTATGTTGAAAGAGCTTTAAAATTCCTAACATCTAAATGTGTTTTATTTGCATTTTACTGAAAGAGAATATTATTATTGTTCGTCGCTTTATTATAATTCAAGCAACGCATTTTAGAAACCTAAGATAACACTTCGTTTTGGCTATATTTATTAATTTTATCAGTCTCAATATGTATATATATAGTCATTTGTTCAGAGATGGCCTTCCTTAAGGAAATGTTGGAAATTGCAACTAAATAAACAGATATAACAAAGTGTTAAAGATAATGTTTATTACGTTCTTATGGAACCTTCAGAGCGTGACATCAACATTATAGTTATAACGTATATTAGTGACATAATGAAACACAATTATGAAATGTACGAGCAGTGCCGCTCCTAGAATATGCGGGACCCTGGGCAAAGGTGTTTATCGTGGCTCCTTTCAGTAAATAATTTGATTTTTAAAATAATACGCTACTGCAATTGTGTTACAAAACTATGTGTGTTTACTGAAGAACACGTGAACTTATTGCTAGATGCCACATGCAGTTCTACAAGTGATAAATTAGATATTTCTAAACCACGCGGATCCACGTATTCTCGCTTTCCTGGTTAAACATTATTTTCTGCCTATCTTACACTGATTATCCAAAGTGCTGAGTTTCCAAAGTGTAAGGCCTGGACAAGGCCATTCTATGCCCTGCCCTAAGGGCGGTTTTGTTTACGAAAAATGCTGTTTTTGCACAACCTGTGCAAAATCGACCTTGTCAAAAAACTATGTATAAAGAAGCCCCGTACTCTACTTCCTAATTAATAATGAATGAACTAAACATCGATGCAGAAATAATAGTTAATGATTACTTAGATCTACTTATGTTTGAAAGGGTGGACGAAACCTATAACACTGTGCAACACAGATTTTCTTTCCTAAGAGCTAGGGCTGTTACTAAATGATTTTCGTCTGGTGAATTCGAAAATATAATTTGTTTTTCTGTATCAGCCTTCAATTTTGAAAAAGAAAAAAAAACGAGTAATGCTTAGAAAAATGGGGGTGTAATGTACCGGACTTTCGCCTCAAAGGTTGGTACACACAAAAGTAAACAAGGGACCTGTTGTTGGAAGGGGGCTTACACAAAACTTCACATAACGTAGGAAAACCTATCTGGGAGACAAACCTACATTAAGCCACAGGAGGGGGTACAAAACAAAAACAAGAATCGCTATCGGACCTGAAGACAAGGCGGCCACCTACCCATCAGTGCCTTGTTTCCATCAAGGACAATCGAAGACAAAACACGCACTACTCTAGAACCACGAAGCATGTATGGAAGAAGCCCGAGAAAAAATGCAAAAATGCAGAAAGTTGGCAAAAGGTACAAGGCTACAACACAGAGAAAAATATCCTCAAAAGGTGTGGGGAGAGGCAGGCGAGAACATCCCGAAAGAAAGCAAAACACAAAACGATAATTTAGTAACGAACTTAACTAGGCCCCTAAAATGTACAAGGCTCAACGCAGCCAAGCACTATTTAACCTTAATCACGAAATTTACATAAGCTTAAATGATTTGACTATTCCCTGTCTGCTGGAGTATCGAATCAAACTTAACTTCATCCGAAGTTGCCTTCTCATGTACACATTAAATAACAGTTCTCGGACTACAATAGCGAATGTTTGGGAATCTTTACATCAGTACCACAGAGATGGTAAATTACCTACTTCTTAATAAAACCCTTAATATAAGGAATATCTGGTAAAATATAATTTAATCTTGGTTAAAAATAGCAAACGCAATGCAGAAAACTGATCGCTGAATTTCGTGGGAGAAAAAAAGTTTCTGAAGAAAATCATTAGCACATCAAAACGTGTTTTTAAAGATGCTGTTAATTTCACATATCAGAAGATAAATTAATTGTTAACAGAAAAGTTTTACCTATGAGCAGAGACAAGATTTCACACATATTTCTTAAAAAAAGATTAGATTATTTTCAATTTCCAAATATGGTAGACATTCTACAGAATAGCCCAGTGAAACAAAATTTCTACAATTTCCGAAGCATAACATTTCTGTCTGCAGAAGAGAGTAATTACAATTATAACTACTGGGCAGAAATTTAATATTCCAAATTCGTTGTCAAATATTCGTATGTATTTTTCATTTTTGAACTTAACACAACCTAACTTCTAATTTGATAATACAGTCAAGATATACTATAATCGGGATAGGAATGAATTTACAGAACGAATTTCTATGAGCTTACGATTTGGGAACGCAACGAAGGAGTTTTGAACTTTGCTTGTAATCAAAATAAACATTACGAATCTTTTAAATTTTATGTTAAACAAAACGGACATACTGTAGAAATTTCGTGTAATTTAAACCACACCAGTCTGTCTCAGAGCAGCCAGTATCAGTGTATCTTACTCAAGTCGACGGCCATAACAGTACTGCCTGATCGGCAACAAACAATAAGATACGAGGACCGAATCAGAAATGAAAAGTTGGAGGGTGTATGGATTAACCATCTAAATTTCTCCACAAAATAAATCAACAATCAGATCTTTAAATTTATTTATAAAGATTTAAGCGACAGAAATATTTAAAGAAAATAATGCAATAAAATATGGAAAGAATAATATACGTAGTAATAAAATGAAGAAACGATAAAGAATAAAAATCCGCCAATGCAACAATGGAATAATTATTACTATTCAATAATTCCTGAATTGATAGATTTCATTGATATCAGGACCAATATAACACATTGAAGTGAGCCGAAGCATCACCGATTAAGCTCGAACAAAAAAGAAAAATAATTCACGTAATAAGAGGGAGAGGGTAAGGTATATCGCGACCAACCGACAATGGGTCGCTATAGCTGCAATTTCAGAAATATCGGGGCACTTGACTACTTGGCGCTTGCACCACTGGACTGTAGAGATTGAGTTCTGTGGTGTCATAAGAGATGCTAAAACTCTGTGTTATTCCTTGCCGGAAATGAAGCAGTAGTGAGTTTTTAAAAAATGAATTCTAAGAGCTATATTTTTTGTGCACTTTGCACTCAATATTAGCGTTAGAATATCCAGTTCCTACCTCGGGACCTTTCGATTGAAATGGGGGTCTATTTTTGTGTATGGCCTTCCAGTATGACCTTGACTCACTTAACGAATTGTCAAGGTAGGTTTCTTTATAATCTTATTGACGGTTTTCGAGTAAGGTTAATAGAGGCAAAGCGTGGGTCCCACAGTTGTGCAGTAAGAAATGTACTGATAATCTCAGAGATTTGTTGGGGGCACACTTACCTCAATGCCATTCGCTTTACACACGATTTGGCGTTAATCACATGCTCATACAAGTCTCTGCTATATTCATGTAACATTATTAGTTCATTTCTTCCATATGTATGCCACTTTATTGGTTTGCCTATTTCTCAGAATCTAAGATTGACAGAATTTTATTGCAGTGATCAGTCACACTAATACTATGATACTTGTATCCAATTTCTCAGGAAAGAACTAAAAGTTGAAAATTTGTTGGACAGTGTAATCTGTCACGAATGCTGAGACCTATCTGTCGAAGAAAAAGTCTTGACTTCCGGGTGATGAAGGGGTTATATAGCTTTCATTGCGGGTGGACATGGGTGTGTCCAGCAGACATGCCAGCAGTGTTTTATTGAACGGAGTGGTTCGAAGCCCCCTTGACCAAAAAGTTTAGGTAACATGCTTAGAAGATCACCCGCTTATTTGGAGCAATTGTAAAAATTCAATCAATCAATCATAAACATCCTAAATATTCATTGTCACAAAAATATATAATGAAATGGCATATTCGAAACAGTAGAGTAATCTTAAAGCATAACTATGGTGAAGCGTATTGGTTTCCAACTCAAACACATCATCCCTTGACATTATATCCTCAAGAAAGTCCTCATGAAACCACAGTTGATATTTCGTTAATTGAAACCAATCTTTTCCTCTGACGATTTATTATAATACCCACCTCATTTTTTTACAGAATGCTGTAACAGTTTGTTAGAATCATTTCTGCCTGCAGCTTTATTTTCAAATTCCAATCCAAATTTTGATAATTCTGAACTTCTTCTCTTTCCTTGCAACGCTACTTTTCACATTGGTTAATACTGAGGGCCCAGGAATTAAATCCAATTGATTTTATTCCTTTTTTCTATAAGAACCTTTTGTTAGGTAAATTTTGAAATTAACACTGAAAAATTGACAATTGCCGTGACCGCGACTCGAACACGGATCTCGCAATTATCAACATGTCTGCTATCCATTACACCTCCACGGCTTGATGAATGTGTGAACTCCTCAAACACTGATTTGCATCTGGTCATGAAGTCAAACTACTCGACATGTTTCAAGGTTCTTTTAGGAACTTGTTCTGTAAATGTGACTGTCATGTCCGTACTTCATCGACCTTAATGCGATACATCAAAACTCGAATTATTATATCCTATTATTGTATATATAAGATTATTATCTGATCAATTTTGAAGTCTTACTATAGTGAACAGAAATTACATTTTTAGTAACACCTTTTACTTTATGATGCATATGCAACCAATGTTTAAATCGTATTTCATGTTATATTTTAGTTGCATATAAAATAACACTATTTTAATAAGGCTCATGTTTGTTAATTCACATTATCGTATTTAGTATAAGTAATCTTAATTCATTCTAAAACATTGCCTCACTATAAAATTAAATTTCTTTTCAGAAACTATTTTTAATGCTCCAAAACCAAAACATCGCCTACACACTTCACCAACCCTATCATTATCAGATGAGGAATTCAAACCAAATACAAATAAATATTCACCCAATATGTCCACTATCAAGGGAAGCTCTAAGCCTACATCAGATGAAATGGCACCTGCAGATAGAAATCCTATTAACAATATAGGATATGCAAGTAAGTGATATAAAATAACTTTCAGCTTTAGTAAAATTTTATCTTTTACTATTCATCTTTACTAACTTTAGCCCCTATATTTCAAATTCCTGAGAAAATAAGGATTATGAAGATAATAGTTATATACAATATTGTCACATGATGACAGTAAATACTGTAAGGAACTAGTATTACCTCTTGCTTTTTGGTAAATTGGTGGTGAATACATCCCTGTCACTTTTACTATGTTTTTTTAGTGGCAATTAACAATATTGTACATTATTAACTTTTCGATAAGAAAACCACTATCATATTCAATCTACTGCAATACCATGGATTAATTCTGAAGAACTGAAGAGCTCAGATTTTGATTTCGGAACAGATAGTTGTCAGCTTCTCGGAAACTCATGGGATTCCTGATAGTTGTTCAGATATACGACTTAGAAATAACGCACGAAGAATTTAGCACATATCCGTCGCTCACGAATGCTTCATATAGTCATCAAAGTGTACCAAACAGAGAAAGAAAACGTTTTAAATGCATTTGCGAAATGCGTCCAATACAATCAAGGTGTTTACCAGATATAAGAACATTATCTTAGTATATGAGAAAAAAACTTATTTGTAATTATGTTTTGAATATGAAATATGTATAATAATTTATTTTTCTGACCAATCCAGAGCACTGCAATGGTAGGATTGGTGTTTAAGAAAGTATTGAAAATAAGGAAATTACTGTTATCTAGTAGCCGTATTTCTTTGGTAATCAATGTGTGTGCTTTCCAATTAGTAATTTTCGTTCATGGACACACCACACAACCTAAAATTATATGTAAGAAAATCTGGAGGACTAGGTGTGATTCATGGTAAAATATAATAATTACAAAATAAATATAATACTTAGCAAAAGGGAATATATATAAATATTACATATTTTTGTATTCCAGCAGTCACTTTGAAGGCATCGAAAATTACATTAAAATGTTATACTTATTGTTGTTGTTACGAGTTGATAATTGTGAAATTAGCATACAATCATTTACTGAAATCATACATCTCGAACATGAAACGACATTTTATTGTCCATCCAAGTATCATCATTCTAATTTAACATATCGGACTTCTCAATTTTGAAATTATAATATATTACATAGTAACGTCCACAAATATTACATATATGTGATGTTCGATGTATAATAACGTCCACAAATAAGTGTATTTTGATGAATAAGTATTACGGTGTCGAGTTAGTAATAACTAATTGTTTTATATTTTAAATAGTTCTTGTTAAGCATATTCATTATCACCCCTTATTTTGATGTGTTTGTCTTTTACATTACACTGATAAAATGAAACATAAAAGTTTTAATATCTGTTCCATCTTGAATGAATATTTCGGGCTCAAAAAAT